>JAWPHD010006373.1:0-145987 GCA_037043455.1 Cyrtodaria siliqua
ACGAATACATGACGTCATCACATTCTTTGCATTCTCATTTAATACCGTTACCCCAACCACCTTGCCCCCAATATGATTCTTTAAACGTTCAAATTAATATTCTAATAAGGCAACCTCACTTAAAATTCAATTCTGCCCAATATCTTCGCGCTTATCTATCGCCAGATGTTTTTACTGCCTCATAATAATACATTGACGTAAACAACATATATCCGTCATTTAACGTAATAACGGCGTTTGCCGCCACGAAAATTACATTTAAATCTGACCACGGGAACATTTGTTTTTCGCTAATATTGCCTTAAAGAATATGAACACTTGTTACATCTTCTATGTCATTTAAGACGTTTTATCTCAATTTTAAATCAAAACCTGTAATTAGACTATATTTGATATTTTGAGAAATTGCATCAATGCATAAGATATGTCAGCAGTTGTATAAAAATGTATAGTTGAATGCACTTATGATGATGGTATTACATGTAAAATCATCGATAATTTAGGGATAGGAGTATTTTAACCATGCACCAAAATCGCGCGTCACGTCTATTACGATTTTATCTGAATGTTTAGTTTATTATATTCAAACTGACATCTGCAGGAACTCGTACATACTACTTATCTTCCACTCCCTGAACTTATTGGTAGGATAATAATGTTCCCTAAAATTATTGTATTATTTTATTAAAACAAAATTTCAAACGCGGTAATTACAAAACTTGTCAACAGTTTCTTCGAAATCTCTTGTGTGTATCTTTTGAAGTGAGACCGATACTCTTGATGTAGTTCATGAGATGATTAAAAGTCTAACACTAAAATAAATCAGCATTTGCCCTTTTAATGATTATACCATTGGAAGGTATTATTATTATATATGTACAACAATTAATGTAAAATCGCATGCAAAACTCTTACATATAATATACCTCGGTCCGTCACGCTATGTCTACTAACAATTTAGAGTATATAACGAGACGTACCGATATCGTGTAGGTAACAGCCTTTATGGAAACCGGAACAGTCAGTCGTCTATATCCGGCACATCGCATGATCTTATAATATACACGTCATATACGAGAAGTTAATTATTTTGCAAATTTTCCATCCAATTTACATCAAACGTCGTCTCAGACAAGTATTTAGGAATACATATTAACATGATTAAGGAGACACAAAAGCTTGTTTTAAAACTTGCGTCTGGTAGATTTGTCGACTTATATTGCCTGTTAATGCTGCCTTGTTTGTTATAGAATATAACCTGGCGAGGATTTCTTTCTTTACATTGTCCTGTTTTAATAGGTTAAGAGTGAGGTGTGGTACCCGCTAAAGAAAACGGTTTATACACACTGCGGTATTTCTTGTCACTCATCGTTCTATGGCGGTAGATCTATTGTTAAGCTGTTTTATGTTTTGTGATATCATGTTGCCATTTATTTATCGTTGCAGTTATTGTTTGGTTTCTGTGCGTGTTTTTGGTTGGCTGTGGTCTTGAAAGCTACAATTACTATTCGACTTTTATAAAATCTACTTCTCATATCTGAATATCATTATTTGAATAGTTCCAAGAAAATGTTATTTGCATATTAATTATTGTTGAACAGGTTTTATTTGACCAATGATATATCTAACTCTATTGTCAACCTTTTGTGTTTGTGGTGTCGTTTGCATTTATTATTACTTTTGCCTTCTTGTTTGTCTGTTTGCGTGTTCGTTTCTGTGTTTTGTGGTTGACTGTCCTCCTTGAATGCTACTTTCGCTGTCCAGTCTTTTTATATTTCTTTATTAAAATACTCAAATTGAATGCCCACTGGTTATGCCGAGTTTTGGGAATACTATCAATAATTACTGACGTCACGTCCTTCAACCTTTAGGACGTTATTTTTAATGATTTTCGACGTCGGAAAACATTCAAATCAATCATTGAAATTGTTCAAAACACTTTTTTATTTTATTCTATGGCATTGAGAGATGAAGATAGAACAAAGTTATGAGACTTTGTTTGTAATATGTCCAATCTGTCGACAATGTGTGTATAAAATACAACAGCGGTTTATATTGTGCGAGATCCAAAACCTGGTTTTGGAATTTTAAACACACCAAAGCCTAGTATGGATGATCTTCAAGTCCCGCTCACCAGGTATAGATCTATGACAATATGAATCCGCTGGAAATACTTTATTTCTTAAATTGAAAACGATGTAAAAATAATGAAAACAGCTTGAAACTCCCAAATTGATTTTAACTTTTCTTTAAATATATGCAATCCGACCATAATTACACTCTGCTCAGAAATTTATTATTGTTTTATTATTTAAAATGCTTGATAAATATCTTTTTTTAATTAAAGAGACTTTACAATTATGAATGCATTGATAATACAATTACGGCGTTGAAACGGTCAGTTTTAAAAGCTGACGCTTATAGATACAAGTTGGGTTCTTCATACCATACTTTACCTTTATCTTATTAGCATGTAATACAAGACAGTGTAATCTATACAGCAATCATAATAACCGAAAGAGAAAAGTAATAACCGAGTATTCGTGTTTGTAAAGTCAGTTGAAAAAAACAAACGAGTAGTGGTAACATCTCCATACAGTCAAACCCCATATATACCCTAATATGTGTACACATTACGGGTATGTCTGTATAGTTTTTGGTTTGGTTCGGTAGAGCATCATAAAAAAATGTACACAAAATATGTTCAAACATCTTTCAATAAACGTGTTTCTGTAACATGAAAAAGAGGAAAGATAGCATCAATTAAAGAACTAGGTATTATCTAAAGGCGTATTGTAAGAGTTGTCTATATGGTATACCCAAGACTCTTATTGGAGTAGGTATAACAGTCAAACTTGAAATGTAGTTTTCACAAACACAATTTTCTAAAATCCCAAAATATATTTCGTCCGATTTTACATTAATAGTTTGTCTTTGTGCCGTGATTACCTGTTGTTTACTATCATTTTCGAGATCTTTTAATACGTCTGGACAGCATTATGCCATAGTATTTCTTGTTTGTCACTTTAAATGAACCGTTATTAAGGACTGTAGACATTGTTTGATGTTTAATTATGAATCGCGTATCGCAGTGCTTGTTTCAGATAGTCGTTATATGATCTTAAAATGGAATGAATTGGAGGGGAAATAACATACAGATGACCACATCAAGGTGACATTGTCCTGAGAATGTTTCGTCCTTCCGATGAGGTTGTTAAACAAGAGGCGCCTCTGTGTAATTATCTCAAAGCACGTGAAAGATTGGAAAAAAAGTCTAGGCTTGATACTGATCATTCTTATCATATTTCGTTGAAATCCAGTCAGTGGTTCAGGAGAATTAGCTCGGAAAATGTTTGTGTATAACTCCGCCAAAATCATTCAACCGGAACACGGTGACGATGTGTACAACCAGGCTTGGTACTGATCATCCCTGAAAAGTTTCACAGAATTCCGTCCAAATGAAGGCCCTTTCGTCTTAATGAGACCAAAAACATAGCATATTGCAGAAAATAAATGCCATAAATCCTGTGTAAATGGTCCTTTCTTTCATTTATCGTAGCTTGCATTGATATAAAAATTCTGGTAACGTTTGATAAAAATCGGATGAAAAATGAAGGCCCTATCCTCTTAAGCAAAATATAGCATTTTTAAATAAATCAAGGGCATTAACACCGCTGTTACTGATCCGATCTGGCTGGTTAAAATAAATTTAAAAATTTAAAAAAAAAATAATTAAAAAAAATTAAAAAATAAAAAATAAAAAAAATAAATACAATTAAAAAAAAAATATTTAAAAAAATTAATAAATAAACGAAAACAAAAATAATAATTAAAAATTAGGCAAAAAATCTGGTACAGTTTGGTAAAGATCAGATAAAAAATGAAGGCCTTATCGTATTAACGAGGCAAAATATAGCATTTTTAACTAAGTCAAGGGCCATAACTCCACTGTTACTTGTCAGATCTGGCTGGTTTTTGAACTTGTCCGAGCCTTTATTGATATTAACAATCTGGTACAGTTTAATTTAGATCGGATGAAACATGCACGACCTATCATATTAACAAGGCAAAATACAGCTATTTTAACTAAATCAAGGGCGCCATAACTCCGATCTAGCTGTTTTTCGTACTTGTCCGAGCTTTTATTGACATCTTGACATTAACAATCTGGTAAAGTTTGGTAAAGAACGAATGAGAAATGAAGGCCCTATCGTCTTAACGAGGCAAAATATAGCATTTTTAACAAATCAAGGGCCATAACTCCGCTGTTACAGGTCCAATCTGGCAAGTTTACGAACTTGTCCAAGCATTCATTGATATTAACAATCTGTTAAAGTTTGGTAGCTAATTGACCCACAGGAGTTATAATTTTCATTTCATGTGTCGTCTCCCTATGTCACTTTTTAAGAACGGAGAAAATAGATGTCTGCGCTGTTGTTGTTTTTTAAGCGAGAGAAGCACGACATTTGGTCAGTTTCTTGAATCAGACAGCATTGTAAGGGTGGACCGATTGGTCATATAGAACAGTTCGGACAACCCTGAAGGAACAATCACAAAGTAAAATATGTACAAATTTATTAACAACATGAATATTATATGACAAATCAAATGAATGATAGATGATGATGATAGTTTGATGAAAAATAATTAAAGTTTCATAAGAGATGAATGCGCGCCGCGGTTTCCTATCGACTGTAGATGTTACCACATAAGTTCAGTTCGTTATATGTCACTGAAGATCAATGTTTTGATTGATTAAATTCATCCTTATATTTTGATTGCTGAAACGTTCGTCTCAGCGTTTCCGCGATTCCCTATTCAATGGCATTAACACTGACAACTAAGTCTGGTGGTTAACTCATAACATTATATAGCTAACACGTATACTTCCCCGTCGATGGCATTAAGATGAACCGTTGACAATGCTTCCGGTTGTCATATACTCCCGTTCGTCCGTGACGGTGACTAGCTATATGTAGCGCCGTTAAACTCTATCAAGGCTGCCAGAGATCTGAAGTCCTCACATCAACCCTGGAGACCCGGTTACGCCCTCAATGACTTGACGTACGGCAACTCTGCACAAAACGGCTGCAAAATATATACCTTGTCTGAGCACAAGTCTACATATAGGAATGTACATTTACTGAACATACTTTACATATTTATTATTGTGACGTTGTCACTAATGCTCCACCATACAATACAAATTAGGGATTTGTCTGCAACCACTTCTAAAGGTTCATACATCATAACTTCATGACATGTCTTAATGCAAGCAACCTTAGATCCAATATCTAACATTATACATGTTTTTCATACACGAAATGTTATCATGCTATTTGTGCAAAAGACAATTTCAGTACCAATATTACATCAAATCACAATAACTGTTAAACAAAGAATCTTGCACGAATCAATGAATATATTTATTAAATTATACACCATATATTTACATGTATGTCCGTACATTCGGAAATATTCCTTATTCGTGTACACTTAGTAACGTGACATATTATGTTATATAACAGCGTAGCCTTGGATAGGTATAACCTAAACTATATTACAAATTAGCCAAATATTATTACAGCATTTCTCGCTGTTAGCCTATCGTTGCAAGATCGTTACAAGATCAACATCAAATAAATCAATCCTCAACATATACAAAATATACATCGAATTATATATCAACACTTCATTCACAGTATTGAAGTAACGACAACGATATAGAATCCTCCTGTATTTACGATTGTAGATGCATTTAACTAACCGTAAAACTTTCTCTGTCGTTTAAATACCTAATGGTATACAATACAACAATTTAAATCATTAACAATTACGGATATTTGTATACTCTTTTTTCAAAGATCATAATATGACAATAAGTAATTTCTATGTTTGACAGTGTCATCACATAATCATTATACCAGTAAAAAGAAAACTCAGCACAAATACAATACTCTACTTTTATAATCGGTCACTTTTCAAAGACTTAGATATTTTTCTAATAATTCATATTTTCATTGAGATTTTAACTGGCGTCGTTTAACAAATATCGCTAGCGATTTATAAAACTTAATCTGCCTTGATTGGACTAAAACCTTGTTGCGGCAAGATGTTTACAGAGAAAGCTCAATTTGCGGCATAGTGTACGTCTGCGCACGATAAGCGCTACTTTAAAACACATAAATGCGACGAATAAAACATATTTAACGTTCTCATTCAGACATGTTTGGGTGGTTTAATACTTACTGGTCTTTGGTGATCATCACATCCAATCATTGTTGTTTTAAAATATAACACCGCCTAAGCCGGTATTACAAGTGTAAGAGATGGGTAGCAAATTATATTAATTCTCATAAACAGACTCAGTAAAACCGAGTCTGACACTTTTCTCTCCTGTGTTTTTTGCTTCCAAGGGATGTCCTTTTACATTATTGTTTGACTCTGTACGGCAGAAAAAGCCAACATGCAGATATCAACAGCTCCTGTTTGTTCCGTGTCAATTAAATGGGAACACGAGTGTCATATGTGTCGTACGCAGCTTGGCAAAACGTGTTGTAATGGCATAATTAAGTAAGTTACATTTTGATGTAAATCTACAGTTTACTTAATTCAAATCATCTGTGACTTGACCTGAACCCCACTGGTATACAATACTGGTTCTACCCAGTACAAAATGAGTATTGTCCCTCGATCGCAAACATCGACCATCATATATGGCCTATTGTGCGCTAAAAATGACATAAAACACCATTCGAACAAAATTGACCTGAACCATGTCGAACTAGTTTTTGCATTACCCAATTTACAGCATGCAATACAATATGTCAGTTTTACATTCCCCTTGGTAGTAATAACACGTCATATTCCTGAAACGTTTTTGTCATAAATTCCTTGATCATAACTCACTAAGTAGGGAATATAAATTAACCTTTTTCTACTGCAGTTTCGGAATAACCAGAGAAAACAAAAAAGTACGGTATGAACTAAAAGACCCTATCATTTTGCAACGCACTGGCCGTGTATACGTAGATCCATGTACAAGTTGGGCACTATGCTTTCTTTTTTTTTTTGATGACTCGACAGATATGGTGACGCCTACTGAAATCTTGAAATGGATGATAAATGTAGAGATAAAAGTATCAGTAGATAGAAACGTCGCTCGGAAACGCAGCGTTCAAGGACCATAGCCAACCAAAAACACGCATCGAAACAAACAGTATTAGGCATGGTATGAGACATAACAAACATAAATGGATTAAGACGGTCCTACTAGGCGTGATAGGTGTTGCACTTCACTTGACCCCTCATGAACAGACTCAATAAAACCGAGTCTGCTGCTTTTATCAATGTTTGTATTTGTTTCTTCCAAGGGATCCACTTTTCAATATTGATTGATAACAGGACTATCACATTGGACCTGCCAATGGTAAGAATCGCTGATGGTTTAAACCAGATCCTAAGGTGCACCTAACCTTACTCTTATAGCATTGTCATCCCAATAATCTGTTTGATGATAATGCGACCTCAGATATATTTAGTGCATACTTATTAATTGTACATTTTGGAGCTTCCTTCTTTCTTAAATATACATAATCAATTACTATAATGAATGTATTCCGCTGCCCATTTAGGCAGAATAAGATATTTCATTCATTTCATACCTCTTTATTCACGGAAAACATTTGTTTAATTCAGTTTTGTTCTTAAAGCTACAGAGTCTCCATATCAGTCGGTTTATTCTTTGTAGGCGTGTCTTTATGTGTAACTTCATGTTCACCAGCTAATGTCGAAATCGAGTATTTAAGCGAGCAAAGGTAAGGCAGGACATCATTTGTTGTATAGACATCGACCAGCGCACATCGTACCTATACGCAGATAACATTAGGATTTACAGAAGAAAAAGATCCTCTTTCTAGACTCGAACACACGACCTTCTGATTTCAAGTCAGGTGTTCTATCAACTAAGCTATAACGCTTCTTGAGAAAGCGGTACAAACTACCATTTATCACGAGGCAAAATAACTTTAACATATTTGAACGCAACTCAAGATGAATCCATAAATATAAAACCCATCTTGTAGGACGTGTAAATTAACATTGTCTGGTGTAATACAGTATTTTATCAATATGAAACTAATACTTCGCCTCATGAGTTATTACAAATTAAAATAGAGACTCTTTAGTTTTAAGTCACACATACGTGTATGTTTTTAACAGATATAAATGCGCAACAGGACCATTGGTATTCCCTAAATAACTGTAGTGGCGATAAGTGAACCAATGTCAGGAATGATATTGTAGATCGCATATCTCATTAAACGGCAGATCAAGAATCTTCATTATGATGTCATCTATTTTTGCATCAGGACGAGTCTTTGTTTTGGTGAATGTGAGAATTTGAAAGATTCGGAAACAAAATGGATCTTTGTCCTTTTATGAATGGTTGTAAGCGTAGGTCGATGATAATCACACGTACTGTCGGCGTCGATTACTTCAGTACAGAACTAGGAGGCATGGTATCGTAAAATAGACTTCGCTATGTGTGAGGGTTAAATATATTATTCCATGTCCATTTATTGGAAGTATAGTTTTAGATTCTGTGGTTTCTATAGGATCTGTTTTCTTAGTTATATTTTAGCAGTAGAGTTCTCCTATTAAATTAATGTGCTACATCTTATAGGTGTGGGTAACGTCCAAATACACGTCATTCTACTAACGCATGTGCATATTCAAATATATTACATATTTGTCTGTGATTTGTTTAGAAAATACTGGGAATATAAAAGCTATATCTACTCGTTTGCTCTACTGCGAAATATCTCCCAGTGGGAGTTATTTCGCAGTACGGAACATTGCTCAGCCTTTTCCTTCAGTGGCGGGAACGCCAAATGACGTTCCGATTGTTTTACGGACGTCGTCGTCAGATTCCGCCACTAGGAAATACCGATTACGGAAATTAACGAAGAGTTCCTGTTCCACTTGTTTTGTTCGTATGACGTAACGTCGTCTTGGCGATCTCGTGCAAACTGGTGTAAAAAGAGTGTGTTCTTTTTCCGTTTAAATCATCACAAAATATTTAATATATAGTTTAATAACCAGTGTTTTTGAGATACCGGAAATATTTCCCTTGGGAGAGAAATGCCCCGATATAAAAACTCGTGCTTAAGCACTCGTTCTTATATCGGAGCACTCGTTCTTATATCGGAGCAATTTCTCTCCCTCGAGAAATATTTATGGTATCTCAAAAACACTGGTAATTAAACTCTATATACTAATCGTTTAAAGGCTTCAACCCTATTGTCAATATGTGTATGTGTGATGGACTCACACTAAATGTTTCTGGATTCATATAAAAGAGAGAGAGAGAGAGAGAGAGAGAGAGAGAGAGAAAGAGAGAGACAGAGAGATTCCTGCCAATTTGACCATTCGACATTTATACATTGTTTGAATTATCTGTTTTGGATCATTGCGTTTTGTGCATGCTACATTTCCCGTTTTTCACCAGTTTATTATGAAATTGGTCTAGACAATATAGGCAAACATTATTAAAACTCCAGTAGACAACTGAACTTGAGTGTCGATGAGACGACATGAAGATCAAGTTATGATAGAAACAACCTTCGATACAAATATGTTTGGTTTATCTTAAAGTAGCACACGGTACCTATGATCATTCCTAATAATTGCTGAAATAGTTAAACTAATGCGAGCATATTTATTTTATTAACCTTGTGTGTACCTAGATTTCCATTGCTGTGAACTATTAAGCATGGATATTTGTATGACAATATCGTTAGGGATGTAGACACAGTCAAGATGAATGGTTGGAATTATTCAATCCAAAGTGTTACCATCAAATATATATATGGATGGGACTAACTTATATTGGCGATCGCCGAGAAGATTCATATTAAAGTGACAACCGGCACAATTGTGTTTGTTTCTTTTTTTTTGTCCTCCCTTTAATCTGTTAATTTGTCACATATGACTTTCCTAATTGTAAATCATTATTTATAATTTAATAATTGTTTAAATAATGTAAATCATAGTACGGTTGCACATTGATAAATAGTGTTGCTTATGTTGCAATAATATAATACTAAACACAGGTAAAATAAAGAAACAACAATAATACATTACAAAAATGAGATATAGGGTCCTATAGAAACCACAGCGTCCGAACGCAATGGCATCGTAGGTCCGCACTGTACTGCAAACGAAGACTTGAAGACAGGGTTACCGACTTGGAACGGTCAGTAGGCAATAAGGCCTACTGGTTAGCTTGAACCGATTTTATATGCGCACAATCCTCGCTATTATCCTGTCTTCAGCGCCCAAATAGACAAGACAGTGTAAACAAAACTACATCCCATCAAAAGGAATTCTCTAACAATAAAGTCCACATCCAGAGAAACTAACTAAAGAAACACATACAAAGAAAATAATAAACATATCAGGATGTATCCAGAATTGTACTGAACAACCATAGTAGTTGCAGCTAAAGAGAAAACCAATCTAGGGTACGACCAGAAAACTCGAGGGACGAAAGCTCATGCAGCCACTTCCCTTAGTTGGGGTTTCAGTAGGTAAAATCATAGAGTCCCAAGAGGTAGTCCAGTCATCGCACAAGTGAAAAATGAAGTGTAATGACTGACTGTAGAGGGGTCAATCACAAACCATTTTACCCTTTGAATTTACGAGCTTGTTTTGATACTTCAAGACCCACGTACCTTTAGAGCGGCAGATAGTTAGAAAGCGATATAAACATAGTTATTACATACAGTCATAGAAATTTAAAAACAAAATAATACATGCTTATATCATTAAATGTAGTATATCCGTCAACAAAGAAGGTAATGACACAGTGTTTTCAATGGATTCCAAGCATTCAGAGAATCAGAGAAATCAGATTCCGCAAAGGTACATATTTAGAGGCAGGACCATGGACAAAATATCCCTGCCAGCACAACTTCCATCCTTAGTGGGCATATATTACATTTACGTGTTTAGAAGTTTAAACACCAATAATTCACCATGTTGACATATTTTATATTCCGGATTTTCTCCTTAAAACAGTTGATATATTTTATATTGCTCCTTTGAAATATCAATAATTATCCTTCTGAAATGCATGTTAATATACTTACCATAAATAATATAAACATATTATGCATTGTTCTACTTCATATAAAATGTATTTTATTTTAGCACTGTCCGCCAGGACGAAGGGCTTTAGTAAACGTTTATTTGTCTTTGCACAAATGTCATGTTTGAGTTATTGCAATTGATTACATGTATGCATCCATTGTAAGCTTCATGGAGGATGGCCTCGAACCTCCATGGACCTATGACGAGGCACAATAACGTCATTCTTCTTTTAAATTGTTCATTCTATATTCACAGCTGTGCCGGTAATCTCACTGATAATTGTAAAGTAGACTGCTCTCTTGTTGATTGATCCGTATTTAAAGATTGTATTTAATAAAACGACATTGCCAGTCCGCGATATTGCCCCTTCGCTCACCAATGCTATTATCAAATTATTATCAAATGAAGCATTCTTTTCCTGAAAGAAACGGGAAGCAGTCAAATTGTATAAATAAAATAGTGCACACAAAAGCAATAATAAAATCGCACAATGACATTTATAGATGTGTGACGGTTTACATATCGGTTTATACTCTGGAGATTTTATCCTATGTTAAGACACACTCTGCCGATTATCTGTGGTTTGTCTAATACAAAGAAATATCATTTTGACGCCCTGAACTTGATTTGCTTTGATGGCGTGTTTTGGTTACTGTGTCCACTGAATTCTTCATTTCCTGTTCGACGTTACTACCTATCTTTAGCAATGTAATAATGAATATTTTAGAATGGAGGTTGGCTTAGGACGATATCACTAGTCGTGTATATCACATGCCCATCGTTAAGTATTTTCATTATTTTCAGAAAATATATATTATAGGCCATTTTTGTATTGAGGCCCAACATGCAAACAAATATAGAACGATAAGCACAATGTATTTATCAATAGAGAAATAATGCTGAATGGTTATCAAAGCATGGTATGATGTGATTTTTTTTTAATGAAACAATGTCCAAAGTTAACTTGAAACATAAATTACACTTTGTATAAGTCAGCTACTTTTCTGCTGGAATAAACAATATAGACATTTTAATTTGCATTAATATTCTGTTTTTCACTTGTTTACCCAGTGCAATCATATTTTGGAAAATATATTCGATAACGAAGAGATTTTAGCAGTTCTATTATATGTACGTACTCGAACTTTGTGGGTTTTCTAAGACCGTATGACGTTACGATAAAGTCTACTTGCTTCTGCAAAGTCCATGTGTACTTGCATTGTGGCTTTCTAGCCTTTTTATATATTCATGTATACATACTCACCTTTGTGTTACATGCATGTATACTATTAATGAGGCTAGTGTGTTAGAGGATTAAGAATGCTTGGGATTTCTTTATTTACACAGTCCGTGTACGTTTAATTCGGATAATACTAGGGCGAGAGTGAGTTTTGCTGCACCCTAACACCTGGTGTAAACCCTCCCCGACCTTTTGGCTAATTACCGTTTCAAGGCAGTAGCCCTATTGGCTACCATGTTATGTCTGTGATGTCATAAACCTTGCATTTTATTTATGAATGTATTTTTTGTTTGTTTCCCTGCGTGTTTCTGTTTTACAGTGGTCCTTACATCCCTACATTTCATGTTCGACATTTTTATCCACTTTTCTAGCCGATGTACAAATGTTTATCAACATAGGTAATGAACCTATAATTTTGCAACTCACTGCATGTTTAGTGTTGGACCCATTTACAGTTCGCCACTAATCTTTCCTCTTTGATCCTTATAGGACGGTAGCGTTTGATGTTTGTCTTTAATATTGCCTTGTCGTACCCTTAACGGTTTATTCTCTTTTTGCTATGGCATTTGCCAAGTCGTTGAGTACTTACATTATGGCTTTCTTGGCTTTTGTTTTTATATTATATATTCATCAATCATCATTTATGTGTTTTACTTATATTGCCTATGCTGCCTTGTTTGTTAGAGAATACCCTCGTTTATTTGGGATGACTATAGGGTAAGAGTGAGGTTTGGTGTCCCATAGAACCTGGTTTAAACCCCCTTTTTGGTCACTGACCGTTCCAAGGCGCGAGCACTATTGTCAACCCGCTTGTGTTTGTGATGTCTTATTGTGTCTTTAATTTATCTTTAAAGTTGTTCTTTGTTTCTGTGTATGTTTGTGTTTGACTGTCGTCCTAGCATGCTACTTTTCCTATTCGATTGTTATAGCTAATTTTACTATATACAAAACGCAATATACACTGGTCAAAATTGCTAACCGGTCATTTTATTATTTGGAATATTATATCAAATATTGTATATTTTGAGTTGATATTTCATACAAATAAATATGAGCAGCAAACAAAACAATCAATACACTTTGTAACATCAAAATCCGCACTTCCGGTCTCGTGGCTTATTTTGGCGCGAAATCGCATTATTCTCCCGTGCTGCACGAGGTAAGATTTGAACATGTGTTTGTGTTCTCGGAATTGTTTATCGTTTCAATCCCAAACAAAAACTTACTAAAAATTAAATAAAAACTGCGTCGCATGACAACGGAAGAGCGTGGACGGGCCGTCGGTATGATTATTGCTGGTACTTCGATTCGGCAGGTAAAGGACATTGCGTAATTTGTTCATTTTTATTAATTTATTTAATCGATTTTCTACGTTTTATTTTCTCTTTTTCAAGTCCAGTATTGTGTATTATAATATTCCTCATCCTTCCGGCAGGTTAGTTTATTCATAAGTTTACTTGTCTGTCCGTCCGTCCGTCCGTCCGTCTCTTCGTTTGTTCGTTCGTACATGATTCTGTCTAACCATGTTCATTATTTCTGAAAAAGTCGCAAGCATGAGTTGTTTTATATTAATAGGTAGCCAGAACAGTCAACAGAAGTTTTTCAACAATTCACGACCTTTGGCTCAAGTACAATCGCACCGGAAGTGTTGATGACCTTCACCGAAGGCCAAAAAGACGTGTGACAACGCAGCGTCAAGATCGCTACATCCTTGTAACACACCTTCGTAATAGAAGAATAACAGCGACTGATACTGCCAGACGTTTAATAGGCGTCCATAATAGAAACTTGAGTGATCAAACAGTACGAAATCGACTACGGATCATGGGATTGAGAGCGAGAAGACCTTTTGTGGGATTAGTATTGACTGGAAGACACTGGCGAATTCGTCTTCAGTGGGCCAGAAGGCATTTGAGGTTCACCAGAGCAGACTGGGCAAATGTCGCCTTTACAGATGAGTCCAGATTTAATCTTCCGAAGTCCGACGGTAGAGAGCGAATTTATCGACGACTTGGGGAACGATATTCGGATAATTGCGTCAACGAAAGATCTCATTTTGGAGGAGGGTCAGTGATGGTTTCGGGAGGTATTAGTTTGCACACTAAAACTGATATGGTGGTTGTTCGAGGAAACCTGAACGCAGACCAATACCAGCAACAAATACTTCGACCAACGCTTATTCCCCATATTCGCGCTAACCGTGGGATGACATTCATGCAAGACAATGCACCTTGCCATACTGCAAGAACTACCCGTCAGCTACTTCAGGGCAACAACATTCGAACAATGGAGTGGCCGCCATGTAGTCCGGATTTAAATCCAATCGAACATTTGGGGGACGAAATCGACCGTCGTGTGCGACAGTTACCAAGGCAACAACATATTGCTGACCTCACAAGGGACATAGTCAATGTTTGGAATAACATACCTCAGCGTTTTTTACATAACTACATAAATTCCATGCGACAACGCTGTTTAGCTGTTGTACGCGCAAACGGCGGTCATACGCGATATTGATTTTTGTAAATTTTGAAATTACTGGTATCTATGAATTTCGATAAAATAAACTTCTTTGAAATTCATAAAATACTTTGCTTTACTGATGTGATTACTTATAGAACATTTTTCAATACATTTATTTCCAATTTCACATATATTATTTTTTTCTGAGACAAATAAATAAGAAAATAACAAGTGATCGGTTAGCAATTTTGACTAGTGTACAGTTCATCTGATTTGGTAAGTTCCATAACTTTTGTGTTTGTAGTGTCTAATTTGGCATTTTGTTCATCTTTAAAGTTGTTCTTTGGACAATTACAAATCAAATATGCTTAAGTTATGGAACTTACCAAATCAGATGAACTATATATTGCGTTTTGTTCATTTTCCAGTAGAAAACAAATGTGACATGAAGTTGAACAAGTACAAATTGTTTGTTGTTTGTTGTTCTCTCTTGTTCGGTAGTGACTAGCAACTTATTTGGATATCGGTAAGGTCAAATAATATTAAGTGCATATAAGGTTGACATTGTACGAAGACAACATTGCTATATTTCGTAATCACACTTCAAACACTGTCCCGTTGTTAGGGTAAGTGTGAGGTTTGTTGCAACCTAGAACGTGGTTTAAACCCCAGAGCGGCCTTTTTACCACTGATCGTTCCAAGGCGGTTGCCATATTGTCAACCCTTTTGTGTTTGTGATGTCTTATTTAGCCTTTTATTCATCTTTAAATTTGTTCTTTGTTTCTCTGTGTGTTTGTGGTTGACTGTCGTCCTTGAATGCTGTTTATCCTGTAAGACTTTTATATCTATATTTCTTTTCTGGATGAAAAGGATGGATATTAGTATCCAATATATCAAGACAGAGACAAATTCCTAATAAATTGGTTTTGAAATAATTTCATATTCCTTAATTCATTACCGAAGCAGACGAAAATAAACCCTGCAGTCTGTCTTCTTGTGATTTGCCTTTGTTCTCGCGAGAATTCCGTTAGTTTATTACAAAGAAAGTATACGACACATAGACGAAATTACGAAATAATTAGTTTGACCCGTTGACCGAGGCGGGAAATAAGGACTAAGTATGACGGTTGAAGTGACAGAAATATTGGATAGCTTATTGGTAACATATTGTTTTATAATTAAACTTGATATATCACCAGATCCATATTTATGATATAATTCAGTGACTGAAAAGAATTTAAAGATATACATAGTAATATTGTTTCAACTTGAAGGAACTCAAGGTATTCTTGACTAAAGGAAAAAACGGTAACCATGATTCGTTTTACATTATTTTATAACTAACAATTGCTGAAATAGTTAAGATATGCGGGTATATGTAAATTAGTTAATTACAATGCATGAAATAATTAGTTGAGACACTCCCAAATATGTCAAATACATCCAATTTTCATTTCCATTAAAGTGATGATAGTACCGTTAAAGTAACAAAGGCATTTTATTTAAACGAATATGTGATGCACTCATCACCCATAATGCAGTACAAAAATAGTTACTTTCCAAACGTATACTATTGTCACTCTACAGCAGCTTTGGACTCGTTTATACTGCATGAGGCTGCTAGATTCCGTCAATGCATCACTTTATGTAACACAATGCTTTGAAAAGGGGAAAAAACAATCAAAGACGAATATAAAGAAAAGTCTACCAACAAAATCCCACTGAATAACTCGAGACTTGACAATGCATTCATAAAGGTGCTTAATTCCAAACGATCCTATCAGACTTCGTATTCGTCAACAAAGCAAGTAGTATACCAGTTAAGAGCCTGTATAGCCATAAGCCAAGACATGTTTATATATAATTTCAATATATCAAATGTGAATGCTGACAACCAATAGTGGAATTCGGAGTGATGAAACAGAGGCAAAATGACAGACTGTCAGGAGTAATTGCTCTCGAATTAATTAAGCCCAGACAGTAGATGTCTTTATGCCAGCAATAATTCTATTCATTTCAGTAATTACTGTTTTTTCTGGGAGTGATTTTTCCTTACATGTTACATTTCTTGTGCTTTTATATATGCTTGTACATATTTTTCAGAAGGTCCTTGGCCTTTTTTTGGATTCAATGAAATATTTTATAGATTGAAAAAACAAACATTGTTTTCATCTGATGGGATACAATTTCCAAGGGCAGTTTATACATTGGATACACAAATATTTGACAGCGTTTTGATGAAAGAAAACACATTTATAGCGTATCTTGTTCCTTCTTATGAACATTGCTTTTTATTGAAGTAATGGCAACATGTGGAAGCCGTGTTTAATCCATGAAGATATATGATATATAAGGAACAACAACTACCAATAAAACAGAGATTATCCGACATATCAGAATAAGACAAAATTTCATCAGAATTCAACCAATAAAAAAGAGATTATCCGACATGTCAGAATAAGACAAAGTTTCATCAGAATTCAACCAATAAAAAAGGGATTATCCGACATGTCAGAATAAGACAAAGTTTCATCAGAATTCAACCAATAAAAAAAGGATTATCCGACATGTCAGAATAAGACAAAAGTTTCATCAGAATTCCAACCAATAAAAAAGAGATTATCCAAAGTATCAGAATAAGATAAAGTTTCAAAAGAATTCAACCAATAAAAAACAGATTATCCGAAGTATCAGAATAAGACAAAGATTCATCAGAATTCTACCAATAAAAAAGAGATTATCCGAAGTATCAGAATAAGACAAGGTTTCATCAGAATTCAACCAATAAAAAAGAGATTATCCGATATATCAGAATAAGGCAAAGTTAATTTCATCAGAATTCAACCAATAAAAAAGAGATTATCCGACATATCAGAATAAGGCAAAGTTTCATCAGAATTTAACCAATAAAAAAGACATTATCCGAAGTATCAGAATAAGACCAAGTTTCATCAGAAATCAACAAATAAAAAAGAGATTATCCCTAGTATTAGAATAAGACTAAGTTTCATTAAAATTCGATCTTGTTTTGGAACACATTCAGCGTAAAGCGTTTGCAACAAATACTAACTTCTAACGTTCTTTTATTTGTTCAGCGCATATAACATTCAACGTTATGTATGCGACCTCCTTATACAATGTTAACTGGGAATCATACAACAGTTACTTACGCAAGAAATATTACTGCCAAATGTTGGCATCATATAGAGGCATGCGAGAAAAAAAGTTTATGGGATATATCGAATGCAGCTGAGCGAAAAGAACCAACTACCAACGAGCGGCGGATTGCCTTATACTCGAATCGAACAGATATATATATTATATGTTTTAATCATATGTGTATGATTGCAAGTGAACTATTTCGCCCTGTTGAACGTTGGCGGCAAATGACGTTAAATTGTTCACCGCGGAATTGTTGGCATGCCTCTACGATATTTTGTGGTGTTTTGTTTGTATTTTCCTAATATGTTATTAATATTTAGTGATAATTTTTTATATTATATATTCTGTGATAAATTATAGAAATTTCCCAGTTTGAGAAAATCTATAACATATCCCTTCCTCTACTGTGCTATCTCGCCTAGTGGGCTAGATAGCTCAGTAGCCAAATGTTATGAACTAATTGATAGACGTCACTATATTACGTCACGAATTGACGTCATGATATTACTCCGTGCTGTCGCCAAAGGAGTGACAGAAGAAGGAATACTTTTGTCAAAAGACGATTGGAAATAAATTCATCACAGAATATATATTATATAGTTTAATTAACATGTTTGTCGTGATACGGAAAATAATTCACTCGTGAGAAATATTCTTGCGATATAGAAACTCGTGCGAAAACGCAATCGTTTCTATATCGCAAGAATCTTTCTCACTCGGGAATTATTTCCCGTATCACTTCAGCAATGGTAATTAAACTCTATTTCTTTTCACTGAGAAATCCTGATTGTTAACCATTTACAAAGTAGTAAATGTATATAAAACAACTTCTCCTTCCATTATTGAAAATAGTTCTCGGCCACAGGTAATGATGGACAGAAAATATAATAATCCATCCAGGGTATCCATGTGAGATGGGGAAATCTTACCCGAGGTCCCAGAATTGCAACCAAGGGACAGGCCCTATCGAGTTCCTAGTTGCAATGCTGATCATGAGGGTGAGATCTCCCTATCTCATATAGATTCATTCATGATGGATTATTATTTTCCAAGTATGCGCATCGTACAGGCATAACAATAAGTGGCGTCAATGACTGTATTTGATTTATCGCTAGAGTAAAGCAACCTCGATCTAACGCCATGACGTCCCATGTAAGACTATAAGAATCCATCATGAGTATCCATATGAGATAGGAAAATCTCACCCGAGGGTCAGAATTGTAACCAGGGACGAGGCTCTGTCGAGTTCCTTGCTGTAATTCTGATCCCGAGTGTGAGATTTACCTATCTCACATGGATAAACTCATGATGGATTTTTTTCTTGCATATATTTGACATTTTTTGCATTGACGTCGCCAATAACTAACGTTTTAATGTTTTTTAACACAATGACGTCATGCATCCATTCACGTTATTGACGTCATTATTGTTGCGTGTGAATTATATCTCGACCCTAGGGTGAGATGGAAATATCTAGCCCCGTAAAATGACGAATATCCTTGTCCGGTATGCAAGAATGAGTTATCTCACATGAGGAAAACGCCTCATATGACTAAATATTGAAGTTTAACACTGTGTTTAAATACTGACAATTATCAATGTGTTTTTTCACCCATTTTATTAGTTAAACGCAACGAAGTACAGTGTTGCTGATGTTAAACTAATTCAATTATATATAATAATAAAAGCTCTTTATCTTCCATTCGAAATCCTCATGTATCTATTTGAACTACTATGACACCGTACTTTTCCAGCCGGGAATTATCGGCGAAATCCAGTAGAAATATCGCCAGTTACGAACGTTTTCGTGCATTAATTTGTTTTTAATGCCAAAATGTCCGTGTTATCAAACAATTAAAAACATCGCAATTCTAATTATTATTCGTGGTATCATGTTCATGCCCATTTAAACATGTATACCATACTTCTTAAAACATTCAATATCGTTATAGTTAGAGTATACAAATGGTTTAAGTGATTGACTATGTTGTAGTAATTGGTTCAATCAGTTATCGTTATCTGGCATATTTAGTTAAAACCATATCAATTTAATTTCTATTAGTCAAACATTTTGGAGACACTATCATTCAAATTTAATGTAAAGTTGTCAATTCGTCATAATTTAGTTTATAAGGTTTCCATCTTACTTAAGTTAATAATAAAAATAGCGGTATGTGATGTTGCACTGAAATATCAGACGAAAAAAAAATGCATGGTAAACGAAACAAATGGGCGAATTATAATACGTTATCAGAATAGCACAAGCAAGGTTTTACGCAAGCGTAAAATAGCTGGCGAGAGAAAATAGCATTATATCTGGGTAGGAATTGAGAAGAAAGTTTACCATAATATCAGATCAAGTCACGTGTGTTAAATCAATATTAAAATAAATAAATAATAATAATGTTGTCACGAAGACGTCAACACGCCACGACCGTTTTCCCTTACCAGACACTTTCTTCCAAATTTTTACCATAAGTTCTTCCTACCTACCAAACATTTTGAATCAAGGTGGACAACCTCGCTTCGTTCTGGTCAAATCATTGACATGCGTTACATATTGATTACATATTCACCTTTGTAGCATGACATGCTGGAATTACACATCATCACAGAAATACAATTGTTCACATGTAAGGGATGCGTGTGCCTTTGCGTGTGCATCACAACACAAATAACCTGTTCAAGGCTGGCTGACATGTGTAATTATAAGATTGCGTTATCAACGCGAAACATTCAAAGACACTGTTCATTGTTACCTTACCATGTTCAATTATAAAAACCATATAAGAGTCGCTGCCGTTCCAAAAAATGGTGTGTGTTGTTTTCTCTTCAGATGTGTGGACAACTTAGTTTAAACTTATTTCTTATACATCGATTGTAACGAAAGCTCTATAAGGTCATTTTATTCACTTTCTATCTCTTCCTGTGTATAACGAGTACTAAGCAAATGCAAATAAAGTATCATACTCAACACAACACATATGCAGATAACGTATCTTACTCAACACAACACATATGCAGATAAAGTATCTTACTCAACACAACACATATGGTCATGGCGGGGACAACTTAACAGACATATGAAATAACGCTATACGCTAACATATGTAGGATGTATCCGTTTCAATCAGATAACAGATGGGTACATGAAGAAGGTTCAACCACGTTATAATCAAACACTCGTGACACATTAGCAATTATACATGAGATTAACAATGACTGCTCACTCGTTTCTTATTATAGATAGTCTGTGTGCAGGCAAACTGTAAATGAATGTATATTTGCTAAATAGTGTTATATTATAAACAAATCCTCTCTTATATATTTATATGTAACGATGTTTGCATTGTATGTGATTACGTTGTATGTATAGATGATATACATGTATGTATTTAATGTTCTGTAAGAAATGGGAAAAACAGCCAACATCAAAAATCAAATATAGCATTCAAATTACTCTGTCAGCCATTCTAAACAAACAACAACAACTACAGTGATAAATGTAAGCACATTTTGCGAAACCACAAAATAAAATGACTGACAACAATGGCGCAAAAAAATCTGGATTTGAAACCTATTGGTTTTATCCTGTTGTCATTTCAATTAAACAGGACAGTGTAAATAAGTAAATCCAGGACATGATGTATCCTCTAGCAAACTAGACAGATTAATTAGCTGTATAAGTAAAACACAGAGATGATCATGCATATATGAGTAGGAAAAACAAAAGTGCTTTCCGGTGGACCCATATACAGTTCGCCACTACGCTTTCCTCTTTAATTGTGCGATGACCGGACAGGATGTGGACCTTATGCTGACGTCTGCCTAAAGCCCAAAAGGACGGTGACGTTTGATGTTTGTCTGCAATCTTGTTTTGTCGTACCCTCAATGGTTTGTTCTTTTGTTGTTCTGGCTTCTGCCAAGTCATTGAGTAACTTCTTTGTGGCTTTCTATGCTATCTGTTTGTATTTTTATATACACACGAGCATTTTGTGTTTTACTTATATTACCTATTAATGCTGCTTTGTTGATTAGAGAATAGTTCATGACGGGGATTTCTTTCTTTATTTACACTGCCCGTTTTATTGGGATGACAATAGGGAAAGTGTGAGGTTTGGTGCACCCTAGAACCTGGTTTAAACCCTAAGCGGCATGTTTTGCCACTGACCGTTCCAAGGCGGTATCCCTATTTTCAGCCCTTTTTGTATTTGCGATGTCTTATTTGGCCTTTTATTCATCTTTAAATTCGATCTTTGTTTCTGTTTGTGTTTGTGGTTGACTGTCGTCCTTGAATGCTGCTTTTCCTATTCGATTTTTATATTATATTTCCAGTAATTGTTATTAAAGGGAGTACATCAGGATTTTCATGGGGGTCTAGGTGTCCGACTAAAAATTGACAAATATTAATATTTTCTATACTGAATGTCCTAAACATAATGAATGAGCCAAAAAATGAGCCCTTATTTGCAAAGAAATTCATTCTGCACAGTAATACGTGCTATCCTAGGTGACGCACCAGGGTTAATTTCAGCATTTTACGTCCGATTCCGTCATAGCTATATGCTGTTTTCAAAGTTTAGATAGTAACACAATGGTTCTAACATCATATTTTGATTGACATAAGTGATTTATCATGAACTGGAACAATTTTATGATTTAAGATGTTTCATGAAAAATCCTGATGTACCCCCTTTAAACATATTTACGTTTATTTTAATTGATAGTTATCCAAGTCTCAATAATAAACATAGCTTTATTTAAATGAACTCTGACATTCAATAGACATTTATAGCAGACGGACAACATTACACACAACTGACTAATCGCATATAACTAGCATCTAGTGATTTATCCGGGAAATGTTTCGTTAGCCGTATGATCTGACATCTAAGCAATATAAAATAAATTGGGACAAGTGTAGTATTATAGATGACGGGAATAGTAGATATAAATATATTAATATTTCTTAACAAGACTACAACTGAAAGTTTATAAACTTGAACACAAAAGTAGGCTGATGCCGAACGGATGTCGTTCGCCAATCAATGGACATTCCTAATAATTGAATTTTCAAGCTAAATCCACGGTGGTTTCGTTTATTGGGATTTGTTCCACTTTACACGCATTCGATCTGTCAAGGAAACTTATATTCATCGGATGGATTGTTGAGACAATTTCTGAAATGATAGGCATTTACACATTTAAGAATATGGAATCGTTAATGGGTATTCGTTACAGATAGGGAATTCCAACACGATGTATATTTGTTTTTATCGGAACCGAGGCTTTGCAGATATTGCGATTAAAACAGTGATATCGATGTTTGGAATTTCCTATCTGAACCGGATACTCATGATTGATTTTATGTGCATATCATTGACACTCTGCGCATTGACGTCACCATGCAACTACTAAGGTTTCGGATGTTTATTTTCACAATGACGTCATGCAACTGTCATTGTTGACATAAACGTGAATTTTATATTCCCCCATGTGTAAGATCGGGCTTTCCATCACCGGGCATGATAAACGCGGATAACCTTATCCGGTATGCAAGAAAAGCAGATGTAATCCCACTGACAACTTTTAAATAAAGTGGAGCATTATTTTAGTTTAATTTAATTACAATTATGGGAATTATGGGAACTTAACAAATGGACATTTAGGGCGGAGCTAGAAAATGAAATTGTAATTTTAATTCGTGTTGACTTTCCATGAATGTCGTACTCACGATAAAATATAATATTATACAAAACAAACCAATTAATAAAAGCATACATTGATAAACGACCATGCATGTACTAGATTGCCTTCAAGTGCCGTAACGAGCTTTACAATAAATTAATTCCGTTTTTTGTGGGTTTTTTTAGCCAGTATCTTTCTTGAATATAAATATCGTGCACCTATATCTCTGTTTAATTATATAGGACACAGTATTTCATTATTATAGCCCTTCATCCACGGACAAAATGTTCCTAAATAAATAAATGTATTTCTTAGTAAGTAATATTTATAGCATAATGCTTTGAGTATATGCGATTTATACTGCTTCTCGAGGGCCGCAGGCCCGAGAATGCAGTATAACTTGCATAAGAGAAAAATATGCTATAAACCTTTTGTGCCATAGCCATTCAATGCCGGTAATTGACATTTTGATTGACACGTTGTGTGTAAACATTACAACTACGCGCGTGTACAATTGGGTAGACCATGGTATAACTGCCGAATCTGTCATTTATAGCACGGCTGAAATATACCGGCAGTTATAGCACGGTTTAGACTCAGACCTTGAGTTTTAAATAAAATTATATCATAAGAGAGAACAAAGGAAAACCATAAGAGCTATGGCACAAGTATAGGATAGAGCATGAGTTGTGCACGTGTACGAGGAGATAATGCACGAGCGCTAGCATTCGTGTCGTACACGTGAAAGACTCATTCTCTATTGTATTTATACCACAATAACTAACATATGCTGTGTATATCCTCGGGTATTACACGATGCATAGTGTGTATTTAGGATATTGTGATAAAAATATTGATAAGGAAGATCCTTTGGAAGCAACAAACACAAACGAGAGAATACAGTAGCAGACTCGTTTATTTTAGCCTGTTCATGAGAGGTAATATAATAAGCAACATCTCACGCTCCATAGCACTACTAAGCGGCATTTAACATTCTTACCTAGCACATCTAATATGTTAATGTTCATATGTTTAATCTTACGGCCCAAAAATGTCGTGCTAAACTGCTTTTGTTTTAATATAGTTATATCGGTGTCGATTTCTTCAGTACAGAAGTAAGATACGTGATATCATAAAATACACTTTGGATAGTTTGGATAGTTCGCGCCTATATATGGTAAAGATGGTTTGAGTTCTGCAGGTTTTATAGGAACATTTTACCTGTTCATGTACTGCATGTAAGAAGCGTGGGTAACGTTGAATTAAACTCCTTCTAGTAACTCATGAAAAATATCAAATGTCATTCTCACTTGGATGCAATTTTTATTTTATTATATCGAAAAAAGGAATTGGGTAAAAATGAAATATGTGAAAAACGTCAATTGCTTTTGTTTTGTTTTTTAATTAAAGCGGCCCTTTTTGCCACTGACCTTTCCAGTGTGGCAGCCCTATTGTCAACCCTTTTATGTGTGTGATTTCATAACTTGCCTTTTATTCACCTTTGTAATGGTTGTTAGCTTCTATGCGTGCTTTTGCTTGACTGTGGTCCTTGACTTCTACAGTTTCTGTTCGACATTTATATCTTCTTTTGTATATATCTTTTGTTTATATCTTTTTGTGTTTATATATTATTATATTATCAGATTTGATTTAAGCAATGTATTATTGTCAACGAAAAGTAAAATGGTGTATATGTACACATTTCCATCACATTTCGATAAAACTAAAACGAAACATATACATTTGAGTAAACGCTGATGAGCTTGGGAAAAAATATACATCTATAAACTTGCTGTGGAGGCACAATCATGAAATAGTGTTTATATTTTACCACTCATCGTCATAATCTAAGAACAGTTTAAGTTTTTCTCCAATGTATATGTGTTTTAGACAGGAATGTAAATGTGGAGTATAATAATCAACTTCATTACATTTCTGTGGGTGAAAGAGTGAGAGTTCTCAGTGAAAGAATATTCATAATCGCTAAATATAACTAAATAACTCTACTGTGACCTCGCGTTATAACATCAGTAAAGTGTTGTTGACGTCGACGTCATCCGCCGATAACGTTCAATAAAGCGGATAATTTAGGAAAAAATGATACATGAACTGATTTAAAATGTATAAATTATTTAATTTCTTGGTTCGATTATAGGACAATCCTTCACTCAAAGGTAGTGGTTATTGTTGTTGTTGTTTTTCAATCATTCGCATACGTTTGTTCGTGAAACAAACAACACGTCTTCCATCTCCCCAGTAGTTAAATATTATCTATATACTTTACGTTCCAAATATCAATTTTATTTGAATTGTCAGTTAATCAAAATGTTTAGTTAATCTTTAGTATATACTGTTACGCTAGCCAATTTAATATTGTGAGACACAACAAAGGCAAAACTTAATTCAATTTCAAGATAGACAACTGAGCTTTAAGTCGATGAGAAATCCATGGGAAAAAGTTATAAGTGTAACAGCCATTTATAATGCAAGCTTCATTGTATTACCCGTGTGTGTGCCTAGATATTCATGACTGTGAAATGTTATGGTTGGACATCAGAATGATAATATCCTTACAGATACGGACAAAGGCAAAACGAATGTTCGAGGTCATTCGGTAACATGTGTTAACATTAACCATTTATCAACTTTGACAATGTCTCAAATCATCTTTGGAGATCGCTTAGCCCGATGTTTATATTTAGTTATCGGTGGTACATTTTCAATTTCTTTTGTTTTCTTACTTAAATTTTGATTCGGTGGTTCCACTACTCCTGCCGATAAAAGGCTCTGGGTATTGTTTAACCACTCATAGGATATGTTGTCTGCTTTTTAATTTAGTCTTTTGGCTGTTACTTGTGATACGCATGCTTCATAGCCGTTGCTCCCAACTAAATTCCATTATGTTTATTTCGCTCTTCGGGGCATTTGATTGTATTAGATACTGGGACCATACGCCGTACGACAATGGGGAAGTAGTAAACTCCATGTCCACCGCCATATGCATGCCATCTTCGGGATGGTTAAAATGTTGTACTATTGATTTTATGAATATTGAGTTCTGCTCAACCCGGGGCTAAAGGGCGTGAGCGGTAGCTAGCACAATTTCACTACCGCTCATGAACAGTCTCAATCAAACCGAGACTGCAATATTTCGTATGTGTCGTGCTCGGCCGTTTTCAAAGGTCCATTATCATACTATTTTTCATCGGTGATCGCCGAGAAAAAAATATTAAAGGAACTTACGGTGATAGTGTTAAAACTCGCGTCGTTCTGTTTGTTTTCCTGAATAACTTCCATATTTGCAAATATATACTTAACGCCATTAAAAGTGCAAGTTTTTGTTATTGCGTGATCGATTGTATGTACACGTTAGAAGTTATCCACATTCCCTATAAAAGTAGTGAAATATGCTAGCTACCGCTCACGCCCTCTAGCCCCGGACTGAGCATAACTCAATATTCATAAAAAATCAACAGTACATAATTTTAACCATCCCGAAGATGGCAAGCATATGGCGGTGGATATAGCAATATTGTTATCTTTATTTCATCCCCTATATCCAGCGGCGTATGGTCACAGGATCTAATAAAATTGTAAAATTGCACTTTTAATGGCGTTATTAGATAACGGAAAAAGTATTACAAATTTTCCAAATGTATTACTAATACCCTTTTTAATTTATATAAAAGTAAGTTCAAAATAAAAAAATACTGGATTAATAGATCTTAGTGTTTATTTTAATGCATGTATAAATACCTCTATATTGGTGTGTGTTGGTTTAAAAAAGAAACACAGAAAGCGATACAATATATAATATAGTCATACAATTATTAAAAAAAGTATGTCTGCATTTATAATAAAGTATAGTATAAACATTAACGAAAACAAAAGTAACTATTTTTAATTGCTATTAAGCATTCAGAGAATCAGAAAATAAACCAATCCGACATTCGTGTCGTACCAATATCCACCGATCCTCGCCATCATAGCTTTCATCCTTTGTGGGTATATTTTCTAAACTGGGCCAGTAACCGCACTTATACTTTTCAATTAGACCATTGTTGATTGATACGTATTTAACGAGCGTGTTTGATAAACGGCATTGCCAGTCCGATGCATTGTCCTGTAGTTCACGAACACATATATCAATTTATTATCAAAAAAACATTCATTTCCCGAATGAAACAATAATCGGTCAACTTGTATATAGAAATTTGACGCTGAAAGCGGAGAAAATTAATAATAAAATCGCCCGATGATCATGATGATATGTATAGATGTCTGACTGTTTACCGTATCCGTTTGTACTCTGGACATTCCGTCATGATCTTATTAAAAATAAACTTTGTTGAGTGTCTGTGGATTTCTAACGGGAAGAAATATTTAAAGAAACTAACCCGCCAAATATTGCACTACAAACTTGTTTATCAAAAAGCCATCCAGGTGTTCAGGTCATATACTAATGCCTATTAAAAGTATAGATTTTCATTGGTTCTTAAAATATCCGCGATTGAATATGCGTACAATGACTTATGTGTTGGTAACTTTTAATTCGACGCTTCAGTTTTGGGATTTGGCCTGACTGGTAAAAGCTATTTAAGTGTGTCTATACAGCGTTTGGATTCTGAAAATATGTAAGTTATATAAACATGTATGTACCTCGTCGTCAGTAGGTTTAGAAACGGTGTACACATGTTGTAAAACTTGGCTGTTGTTGGCGGAATAACTACTTTAATTTGGCTTTCTTGTTTGTTTTAGTTACTGTGTTGTGTCAATGATACATATTATACCTATTTTGCAATAATGGTTTCAGAATAGTGACTTTGATAAAGGCTCTGGGTATTGTTTAACCACTCATATGATATGTTGTCTGCTTTTTAATTTAGTCGTTTGCCTGTTACTTGTGATATGCAGGCTTCATAACTCCCAACTAAATTCCATTTTGTTTATTTCGCTCTTCGGGCATATTATTTGTTTAGATACTGGGACCATACGCCGCTGTACATGGAGTAGGACAGTCTCTATGTCCGCCGCCATATGCATGCCATCTTCGGGATGGTTAAAATGATGTATTATTGATTTTATTAATATTGAGTTCTGCTCAACCCGGGGCTACAGGGCGTGAGCGGTAGCTAGCATATTTCACTACCGTTCATGAACAGTCTCAATCACACCCAGACTGCAATATTTTGTATGTGTCGTGTTCGGCCGTTTCCAAAGGTCCAGTATCATACTCTTTTAGGGCATTATTGCTAGGCCTGTGTGTCGTGTATATCGAAAACGCATAGACCAATTTGTGTTGAGACCCTGATAATAGCATATACATATAGGACAGCACGCTCAACAGAATTATCAAAAATACACCTAAACCCAAACTCATATCCAATATATATTAATGTGATTTGTTTTAATGAAACACTGTTCAAAGTTAATTGTATTACAATATAACATATACGTTGTACACATGAACTAATTTTCTTCTGTTATTAACAATATATATATGTTATTCCTCATTAACATTTAGTTTAGCAGTGCTGGTACTGTGGAGTCTTTGAGTCCAATCAAGTAGCTGAAAACCACTTATTACTAAATCGGTGTAAGGTGGCGTGAGAGATGGTACACCTTACATAACATCTCATGAAATACTCTGTAAAACCGCGACTGATTTTCTCTGTTGTTCGTGTTCGTTGATTCTCATTTCAGCAAATGACCGTTCCAAGACAGTACTCCTGTTGTCAACACATGTTGTTATTGATATCCTCCACCTTACGTTTTAATAATTAAATATAATTGTTTGTGTTTGGAATTCTTGGATTAGTTTACTGAGTGTTTGATTGCTCAGTTGCAAAAAAAAACTGGACACTTTGAACATGTTAGTTTACACCCTATCGTCTCTATCAAGCGACAGGCCCGTAACAGGTCGACCTATTAAAATACAAATGACAACATGATGTTGGCAGTGGAGAGATAAAAACTTTGGTACCAATTAGGCATATTTATTTTGGAATTTATACAATTAAATCTAAACAAAACTTAGTGTCCACTTTCTTTTGCAACTGCGTATATGTTAAGACCAAATATTTATTATAACTTGTGCACATGGGTTCAGGCACACGTTCTTACATTGTAAGAAGAGGAACTCTATAACTTTGTTTTATGTTTTTTCATTAAGATGAATGTACCTTATTAACATATATTTTGTAAACCGTTTGTACTATGAATGAACTTTATTAACACACATTTTGTAAAACGTTTGAAATGAAATATGTTTAAAATAATCTCTTACATACTTGGTTATGGAACTTACCAAATCATATGAAAATCACGAAAAAACATGGTACTATATAAATTATACCTTATCATATTAGTGTCCTAGATATACATTTTTGTATTGTGTTTTGTTCATTAATATCCTAAATATACATTATAACATTATTGTGATTTGGTCATTAATATCCTAGATTTATTTTATTGTGTTTCGTTCATTAGTATCCTAGATATACATTAATGTATTGTATTTGTCCATTAGTATCCTAGATAAACATTATTGTATTGTGTTTGTTCATTAGTATCCAAGATATACATTACATTATTGTATTGTGTCTGTTCATTAGTATCCCAGATATACATTATTGTATTGTGTTTTGTTCATTTTGAATTAATCAGACAAGAAGTTAAACAAGTACAAGTCTAGTCATAACACAACGTGTTTTTATTTGTGTTAGCTCGTGTTTGGTTGTGCCTAGATAATTCATTTTGGTATTGGTAAGTTCAAGCTGTATTAAACTTTGTTCCTTTGGGATCATCAAGCCCATTCTGTGTTGCGCCTTAAGTAGAATATCGCTTAAGCCGGTGCTAGGAGGCATGAGAGGTGTTGCATCTTATAATTACCTCTCATGAACAGACTCAATAAAACCGAGTCTGCTACTTTTCTCTCGTGTTTGTGTTTGTTTCTTCCAAGTGATCCCCTGTTCAGTATGTATTACTAAGATTGACTTGCACTACGACAACAATACTCTGTGTGTTTCTTTTCTGGATGCAATTTTGGTTAATAGTAGTCAATATAGCCAATCAAATACATTATCACATTGTACAGATATTCAAAAGATATATATTCATCAATTTATTACCAAAGCAGACGAAACAATCTGAGCTCAGTCTAGCTTCTAGTCATTTCCATTTGTTATCCCAAGAATTCCGCCATAAAAAGAATATAGTTAATGGAAAAAAATGTATACGCCCCAAAGCCGTAATACATATGACGGTTGAGCGACAGAAATATACGAAAAAATGTTATGAACGGAGAAATTTGGAAATCGCCGAACATGATAAAAAAATGCAGTCTTGGTTTGACTGAGACAGTCCATGCACGCTAGTGAAAAGTGCTTGCTACCGTTCGCGCCCTCTAGCCCCGGGTTGAGCAGAACTCAATTTAAGAATATCAATAGTACAGAATATTGAGCCGTCCCGAAGATGGTATGCATATGACGGTGAACATGGAACCTTCCTTCAATGAGGTATTTTCACACTTATTAGCATACATTGTCCTACAATTTAACTTTATTTTATATCACAGGATTCATAGTTATGATATAAATATGTGACAGAAAAAAAACCTGCAGCATTTTGCCAATGAGCGTTTCAAAACGGTAGCCCTATTGCCAAAATAGATATAAATGTCGAACAGGAGTTGTCCAAAATCAACCCTTTTCTGTTTGTGATGTCCATACATTGCTCCTTATTTATCCTTGTAATGTGTGTTTGTTTCTATGCGTTTATTTGGTTGACTGGTCCTTGAAAACTAAATTTCCTATTAGACGTTATATACACTTTTAAAGGAACACGTGATAATCTTCAGTTGTCCTAATGGAATAAGTATAAAAATCGAACAGGAAATGCAGAATGGCTAAAGTAATAAAAAATAATGGATATGACGTCACAAACACAAAAAGAGGGTTGACAATAGGGCTACCGCCTTGGAACGGTCAGTGGCAAAAAAAGGCCGCTTAAACCAGGTTCTAGGTTTCACCAAACCTCACACTTACCCTACTGTCATCCAAATAAAACGGGATGTTGTTAATTAAGAAATCCCCGCCATTCACTAGTCTCTAACAAAAAAGGCAGCATTAGGCAATATAAGTAAAAACAAGACATGGTAATCTATCTTTATTTAACTTCACAGATCACATGGTGTTCATGATACTAAATAAACGTGCGTTGTGATACTGTTTCTAAAATATTATTCTAATATTTAACAATGCTGTAATAGTTGAAGTAGTTGAGCAAATTGCTGATAAGTAAGTTCATTGCATGAACTAATTCATTCAACCAATGCTATATATATCGACAAATTCTGAAATGGTGATCCCTCGGAAGGAACAAACACAAAAGAAGACATGCAAAGAAATGTATCAATTCAACTTTCACTTCCATGAAAATATTGCTAGCAGCAGCGAAGTAACAATGCCATTAAATTCAAACATCAATGTTAGAATATGGGAAGCACTTCGCCTCCCTAATACAGGACAAATATCTGGTTGTAAAAATATAATAGTCAGGCTACAATAGTTTTCGATATAATGTTTTTTTTCGTCGAGATTTTGGCTTCCGTCAATACAATATTTTATGTAAAACGCATTCAAAATGTTCGAACCAATCGTAGAAAAATATTAACGCAGTATTATTGAGCAAATTCTACTAATAAAATCACTTGAACTTACACGAGATTTAATGCATTTATTAATTATTAACTATTATCATGATTAGTAATTTAAAACGATGCTTTTACAACTTTGGAATCGTAATAAACACAGCATCTACTCAACCATTTACGTACGTGTATATCAATAAGACCAAACTTGTTTATAAGTCCAATAGATCATATGTGAATGCTGACAACCAATAGTGGACTTGGGACTTGTAAAGTAAAAGAAAAATGACAGACTTTTAGGAATAATTACTTTCGGAAGAACGAAAGTCCAAACAGTTGATTTCTTTATGCCAGAAATACATCATGTCTGCGTCTGAGGGCATTGACCCTTGTAATCAATGGAATAATATATGAAATGCAATAAACATTGTTTTCGGTTTATGGGATATAATTCCCAAGGGCAGTTTGCATAATGGTACCAGAACGATTACCAACAAGTACGAGGATTGTTATCATAAGTATATGTACATTCCCGGTGGAAATATATCCCTTAAAAGTGTCATAAGAATGTTAATTACGCTATATATAACATTCTAGTAAACACATACAACTACAACTAGCCCAAACTTGATTTTCGTTAAAGATATTTTAAGGCAGAAATATTATATGGTGTTTTAATCGAGTCCATATAAGGGTTATTCGTAATTTTATATATAACAGACAAGTTACTCCATCAAGGCTACTGTTACCATAAACTTCGAAATAACACTTTTCAAACGTTTGTCTGTTTGCGTGTTTATTCTGTGTTTTGTGGTTGACTGTCCTCCTTGAATGCTACTTTCCCTGTCCGATCTTTTTATATTTCTTTTATTATCGTAACGACGATCTACTTTTAAAATATAAAAGTAATTTCAGAACTCTTCTGCGAACATGAACTCTTCTCACAGCATGACTTCTGTGTCAACGTAAATTAATCAATAAATGTGTTAAAATGTTAAACAAACGAGGTGTTCACACTATCATTTTGCAACGTCTTTTATGTTTAGGCGTTGACCCATTTATAGTTCGTCATTATGCTTTTCATTTTTGATTGCGCCAATACCGGACACACTATGATGGCATAGACCTACCTAAATCATCAACGAACGGTGGTGTTTGATGTTTGTCTTAACAATTGTCTTGCCATACCCTTAATAGTTTGTTCCCTTGTTGCTCTGGCTTCTGCCAAGACACTGAGTACTTGCATTTTGACATTTTAAGCTGTCGCTTTTTATATTCATATATACATGATCATCTATATGTGCTATACTTATATTCCCTATTAATGCTACGTAGAACATAGCCTGGTTGGGATTTCTTTATTTACACTGTCCCGTTTTATTGGGATAAAAAAATTAGGGAGAGAATTATGTTTGGTGCGCCCTAGCTTGGTTTTAACACCATCGACCACTTTGCCTATGTCTATTCCACGTCGGTAGCTCTAATGTCCACCGTTTGTGTTTATGATTTCGTATTAATCTTGTAATTTTTATTTGTTTTCATACGTGTTTTGGGTTTAATGTGCTCTGTGAAAGCTATATTTCCTATTCGACTTTAGGAAATATGGCTTTAACAGAGCAGTGAAACATTATCCATTCCGATAATAAAGTACTAGTTCATATACTAAGTTATACCACAATACATGTAACACATATAACACAAATAGGTATAATAAATACTGATAAAGGTGATCCTTTGGGAGCAACAAACACAATTAAGAGAATAAAGCAGCAGACTCGGTTTTATTGAGTCTGTTCATGGGAAGTAATTAAGAAGCAACACCTCTCACGCCCCCTAGCACCGGATTAAGCGGTATTCTACTTCAAAGCCACCTTTTATCGAGAGCTTGTTCTCGAGTTGAGGACTTTAATATTGGGGATGTTCCCCGATCAACTTCTAGGAGTTGTTTAAACCCCCAGTGTCCCACTTTGCCACTGACCGTTCCAAGGCGGTAGCCCTATTGTCAACCCTTTCGTGTTTGTGATGTCGTTTGCATTTAATATTACTTTTGCCTTCTTGTTTGTCTGTTTGCGTGTTTGTTTCTGTGTTTTGTGGTTGACTGTCCTTCTTGAATGCTACTTTCCCTGTCCGATCTTTTTATATTTCTTTCTTATGGGGTCCATGCGTCTCAACTTATTCTTTTTTCGAGAGCTTGTACTCGAGTTGAGGACTTTAATATTCGTTGTCTTTGTATAACTAAAAAGCTACACCATCAGGCCTACCGTTGCCATAAATTTCGTAAAATATTTGCAAAATTTTATTATCGTAACCCTGATCTTTTTTCCAAATATAAAAGTAATTTAAGAACTCTTCTGCGACAAGGACTACCACAACCTGACTTTTATGGTGATGTGATTTATACATTTCGTAAGATCCTTGGTCATGATTACTTGTATATTATCTTGGTTAAACTTGTTAAAAAGTTTATCAAAAGAGGTTAAGACCCCATCATTTTACGACGCACTGCAGGCTTGGTGGTGGACCCATATACAGTTCGCCACTATGTTTTCCTCTTTAATTGTACGATGACCGGACAGGCTGTGTACGTCTATGATGACGTCTACCTAAAGCCCAAAAGGACGATGACGTTTTATGTTTGTCTGCAGTCGTGTCTTGTCGCGCCATCAATGGTTTACCAAGCCACGGAGTACCTTCTTTGTGGTTTTCTATGCTATATATTTTGTAGTTATATATACACGAGCACCTTTGTGTTTTACTTATATTGCCTAATAATGCTGCCTTGTTGGTTATAATAGTTCATGGCGGGAATTTCTTTATTTACACTGCCCCGTTTTATTTGGATGGTTATGCTGAACGGCAGACAAGGAGCTACTAGTTTTAATGTAGACTTATTTGCTAGAGAATTTAACCAGGCGGGAATATCTTTATTTAAACTGTCCCGTTTAATTGGGATGCCATTAGGATAAGTTTGTTTTGGTACACCCTATAACCTGGTTTAAACCCCCAGAGGCCTATTTTGCCACTGCCCGTTCCAAGTCGGTAGCCCTATGGTCAACCCAGTTTGTGTTTGTGACATCGTCAGACGCCTTTATTCCTTATTAACATTGCCATTGATATTTGTCGTTAAGCTTGTTTTGGGGTTTACTCTGTTCTGTGAAAGCGGCATTTCTTGTTCGATTTTTATACTAAGTCTTATTTTTGGTATAATCAACGAGCTCATGTTTTCCTAGAAAACGATCATGTATGATTCTCTTAAGATATGGCGATATTCGGATGCAGCTAACAAAATCGTTATAAAATACAGGTCTTCATATAATACAGAAATTCAATAGAATCAATTTAATTGAATTGGATGTTATACTCGCACCGACAACTAAGGTCATATGGTGACTATCCATCTTTTATCGGTGGAAGACCCCATGTGCCCCTCCGGGCTATTTCGTGCACGGGCATAGAACGTCGGTGGGTAGAACCACCGATGTTCCGCAAGCCAGCTGGATAGCTTCCTCACATAGAGATTCCTAGGACCATGAGGGATCGAACCCACAGCGGTGGGGGTCAAGTGATGCCAAGTCACTTGATTTCAAGTCAGAGACTTGAATAAAATAAAATAACCAATGACGTTTTGCATCGATTTACAAACGAAGTGATTTGAAAGATTATATAATTGTTTTATGTGGAACTACATATTCATATAGGTGAAATGCACTTTTGTATTGGTTTTAGTAAATGTGTCACAATGGAATGCATTATGAGTTAGCATCACCGACTATTTACCCTATTCTTGAAACGTTATATAATATACATATTAACCAAACAACAGTTCTATCCTTATGACAACATATGTGACAATAACCGACAATAACCACCGACAGTCTGTCTCCGAACATGACGTTTGGAAATGCATGATAAACTACGATTCATATAAAATAATTGGAAAGAATAAGACTAACAACAGCATTGTTGACACTAATAAAGCAAAGGACGCCATTTATTTTGATTGAATTATGTATAGAACTATTCATTAGGGGTGAAACTTCAAATGTAATCATTTATACAACGTCGCTAGACTCTTTTTTTACGAAGTATGTACACTTCGTAATGGAAAGTTATGATTCCATTAACAAATCACATATTACTGACTGTTTTAGAAAGCTTTAGTCGTGAGCCGTGGGACGAATTGTGTATTTTAGTGTCTCTGGTCTGATTCAATATCTCAGATAAACATGAAGATGATTGATAGTGAACACTGGTGATGTCATCTCTGTGAACGCTACAGTTACTTTTCGACATGTATACCTAGTTTTGTTTAAGGTTTGTTTATTATCTTAAGCTAGTATACGGAGAGTGTTTTGAATATTTCCTTTTAGTACAAATACGAGGGCTGTTCAAATAATACGTGGCGTTTTTCGATAGCGCACTCATTTATTGACGTAAACCGTTCATATTCAAACATGTTGTAATCCAACTCATAAGAAATCAAACTATTTGAGCATAAAACCAATACCATGTCTAGATACGTTGCAATGATATAATAGGACGAGAAACCCATCTACGGAGAAGTCCAAAATGTGACCTCTTGATTGTATAACTGCATTTCGGGAATGGCTAAATAAAGGAAAATCGTTGGCAAAAATACGCAAAAATAAAGTAGCATTGTCAATGGTATTCTAAAATTACAATTACGAAATTTTATGAATATTGAAAAAGGAAAAATATGATAAATATAAAAAGGTATACGAACACTTCCGTGCTTTTAAGTTGAAATTGACGACGTCAGAAAATATCACGGACCACTAAAATGTTAATAAAAATATTACATAATATGAAATTTTAATAAAACAAAATATTTAGTACAAAAATGAAATACAGAAACTTAAACTTTTAAAAATCTGATATAATTTCTTCAAAATATGTATGTTAATAAATTAAGAATACTGATATATGTTCAATAAGCATGTCTTTTGGAATGACTTTGCTATTGGTTTTCTAAATACTTTGAATATGTAAGCTCAACTCTATCGAATTCGTATGATCTCTTTCCGAAGCTGTGATATACTAATAAAATATTAATTATCCAACAATGCTTACAAATATGTATTGAATGCAAACCTAGAATAATACAGAAATCTAATTAAATAAAAATTACGCTTGATATTTATAGAATTTTTCATCTTTTATAACTTTAGATTGTTGTTCGTTTTCAAGGCGACGTCATTGTACACAAATGACGTGCTCCGTGGTGGCTTCAGTGGGGTTGTTAAAACTCGTATTTCTTAAAATCTTTTTCAAATAATTGTATAATATTTACTGACATGAAAGTGAAAATGTAAACCTTTATTGCTATATAATTTAGTTTACTTGATTTATAAAAGTGTATTAACTATTAAAAATGTCCACGTAATATTTGAACGGCCCTCGTATATAGTATAATTCTAACAGGAATATTTGACTGTGCTCATAAAGGTCATATGGCAATAGGCCTAAAGTGTTGTTTATTTTTTATTGAAAAAATTGAAGACTCGGCGAGAATTAGTTGTAACATCATACTTTATATGGGGTGGGTGCATGGTGGGGAAATATGTGTGGGGGATGAGGACGTTAAGGCTTTGAGAATTACTTGTTTTGTGACCGATATACATTTGTATGGATTTGTATGTACGACAGATTATAGCAAAATTGAATAAATACTTTTAAAAGTGTAAAAGTGATTTTTCTTATTTTGAATGTTGGATATTCAGGGGAAATACGTCCTTATTGAATCAATTATTGGACAAAATAACTCAAATTACCTAGTAGTATTTAGGGAACAATGCTGAGATAACCAAGGCTATTTATAAGTTAAAATGTTTAGTAAAGTATTAACTTGTTGACATAAAATGGCGCCCGAATGTAGTCCATATCGCATCTAGACCCTTTATCTGAAATATAAATCTTGTATTGTCCAATGTATTGGCAGACGGACTGAACTTAAATTAATGCTCATGACAATATTAACGCATTACGTCCTCTTTGCAAGAACGTCATTGTCTGTATGTTTATTGCCAACATCCGATATCTTAATACATAGTTCTTTTTATACTCATGCTGGCGTTTTTTGACATCATCTTTGTATTTTACAAATCTGTTTGGATGGATTTGGTAGTAAATCGGTTTTAGAAATACAAACGGTTTCTTTAGATAATAGTAGCTACAAAAGTCAAGAAGGAACATTCACAAACCACAATCAACAAAATTAAAGCATAAATAAAAACGACAACATGTACATGGATAAATAATCAGGTAGTGTATTGTCCCGTTCATTGTATATTCGGTTTCCATAAGTACTGTGTCCGTCCCAACTGTAACATGAAAAACATATTTCAGCATTTTAATGCTGTCAATAATTCATATCTCATCTGGTTATCTCTCTAAGTGCTTATTACGCCATCGCGAAATATCATAGTTTTGATGAAGCTGAAGTGTTTAACATTAAGTATTGCAATATGGATATTGAGAGCCACAGATGTGTCATCAATGCGTCAATTGTATAACATGGAAAAGCTCGCAGGACGCAGAAGCTGCGATTTTAAATGTTTTGTTAACATGATTGAAACGTGTTCAATACATATTCTTAACAAACAAATAAACTTCTACTTTAACTTTTAATAAATGCATTGAAGCTGGTTTAGTATAGTGCTATCACTATTTAAACGTTGTTTTTTTTTGTATTTATCGTGTTCGACGATTTCCAGATTTCTCCTTTCATATTTTTTAATATATCACAGTAGCGTTGCATGTGCAGTGTGGCGACGGTAAAACGTCACCCAATGCTTGCCATCATAACTGTTATTCATTTCAGTTTGTGGAGATCGCTGAGCCCGATAGGTACAGATGTCGGTGGTATATTCTCAAATACGTTTGGTTTGTTACTTGAATTTCGAATAGGTGGTTCCATTACTCTAGCCCTTATAGGTTCTGGGTATTGTTTAATCACCCTTAGAATATGTTGCCTGCTTTTTAATTTAGTATTTTGACTGTTACCTGTTATATGCAGGCTTCGTAACCTCTGCTCCCAGCTAAATTCCATTTTGTTTATTTCGACCATTGTTTTCTCGTTTAGGGCAAAGCGTTTTGTTAGAAACTGGGACCATACGCCGCCGGCCATGGACTGGTGTGTAAACACCTCATTGAAGGTGCCATGTTCACCGTCATATGCATACCATCTTTGGGATGACTGAAATTTCCGTACTATTGGCATGCTGCTCAACCCAGGGCTACAGGGCGTGAACGGTAGCCTGCAATATTCACTACCGTTCATGAACAGTCTCAATCAAACCGAGACTGAAATATTTTTTGTATTGATCGTTTCGGCGATTTTCAGATTTCTTCACATTCATACTTTGTTTTTATTCAAATCAAACGACAACAATAGAACCGTGTGGGTCAATAACAAAACTCACACACTCATGTCAAACCGTTACTGGTATGGTATGACAATTATGACGTAATACGGCCAATGAAATAATATATTTCAAAAAACGGCGTAATTTCAACATATGTTTTTTGTGTTTTAAATTGATAATTTTAAATATGTCACTTAACAGTAATACTGGTGTTAAAACTGATTCATTTTGAAATGACATTAATTCTGAATATTTAATAATTCCTTGTGCTTGACAATAGTGTCCTTGTCAAAAGTGTACTTGTGTGTGGTCGCCTATCTGTGAAAATCCAAAGTTGGAGCTCAGTAGGTTTAAAGAGCTACGTCATAATATAACGTCATCATTGTCATTCAAATACCTGATGACGTATAGTGGTTTGCATACTTCCCCGAAAAGCAGAAGGTTCATGGTTCAATTACTGGCTATGTCAAGTTTGTTTGCCTTTTGTTGTTTTCTTTTTATGTATTTACAATGTATGTTTTCAATAAATGACCTTAAAATACAATCAACGAGAAATTAAGATCGAGTTCCTTTGTACATCGTCTGTATGCAATTATTTATCTTAAAATAATTCAGAAACATGTTTGAATTAGCTGCAAAACATAACCAAAGTGTTCAGTCATTTTGTCATTTAAGGACACGAAGCGTGCATTTGAAATGATTTAGCATGCATGCTGATAGAGCATTCCATTTTTCATTATTAGCGTCGATTACGTTTTAAAGACAACATTATTACAGGTTTTGTTCTAATTTAACACTTTTTGAAGTTCTTCTTTGTTATTAATTACACTAAACTTGGATGGTTTCGAAATTAAGGACAATTTAATGACATATCTGGAAAATCTGAATATGCAGTTTTATGAGGAAAATATTTTGCAGCTTTACAGAATGGTGAAAGTCTTAACAAAATGTTCGTCTCGCATTCCGGAGGTCTTTAGTTCAATCCCCTGCCGAATTACAGCAAATACTTCATAAAAGTAGATATAAAAGTCGACAGAAAATGTAGCATTAAAGGACCACAGTCAACCACAAGCACGCGCAGAAACAAACAACAGTTTCAAAGATGAATAAAATGCAAGGTATAACATCAAACACTTAAAATAGTTGACAATAGGACTACCGTCATAGAACGATCAGTGCAAAAAGGCCGCTGGTGGTTTAAACCAGGTTTTAGGTGCACCAAACCGCACTCTTACCCTATTGTTTTCCCAATAAAACGGAACAGCTTAAATAAATATACCCCGTCAGGTTATATTCTCTCACAAACAAGTCAGCATTATTACTAGTAGCTCCCTTGTTTGCCGTTCAGCTTATAAAGGGCAATGGTTTAGTGCTAGGACTGTGGGCCGGGTTGCAGAATAGTATGACCGTCGGCGATCATGACAAGTGTCTATGTTGTGGTATTCTAAAAAGCGACGCTAATCCCATTACATAAAAACATGCATACATACATACATATTAGTGTTGATTTATAATTATTTGTATATTTTAACAATTGTTTTCTTTTCCGTTGGGGCAGCTCGTTTTTAGTAATATCCTGTACTCTTTTAATTTCCCGTCAACGAGCATGTATTTGGTCGAGGCCATCTGGTACATCCTCAAGAAAGACAATTTTATCTCGCAAATATTGAGCATGGTTTAAAAACGTATTGTCGTCATTCTGTTTAAACAATTTGAGGTTATTCTGATTGGTTGTATGTCTTGCTTCGTTTTAAGTCTTTATGTGAAATACAATATCGAATCGAATCATAAAATATTAAGTCGTGATTTGACTCAGCTGATGCTTAGTTTCTTGTTATGTCTTACGTATGATCTTAATATTATTACCTACTGGACATGTTGTTTAAACTCCCAGCGCTTTAATTTGGAAGTACAGTTTCAATGTCCTTTGCAAGCCACCCTATAGAGAGGGGAATGATACTTAGGAATCAAGGAAGAATGACATTCTCGAGTGGGTCTTTAACGTGTTCTGAGGGTAGATATACGGTACCGTCCGCTTTAATTGCCTCTTAGATGGACGAGACGTTTTGCCCGAGGACACATCAACGAAAGTCTAATGAAATACAATACAATTAAAACATAATAAAATTGTAGTTTTTCAATGAATAATAATTAAAAGAGTTCAATATTATACTATATGATTAACACCTTCTTTCAAATAAACGCATATAATAATAACTAATAAACGGGTTTGATTTTTTTCAAGTAGAACTAGGAAACAAGACATAATAATTATTTTTTATTTGAAATCAAAATTATGGACAAAATTATTGTTTTCGAATTTTAAATGTTTTAAAATACAGATAATCGCGCCGTACGTTCGTGAGATGTTTAATATGTAGAACCGGTCGTTCAATGTACGAATACGTGTCTCGGGGTTTGAGGACATTGCCACGGTTTTTCTTATTATACTTTCCAATTGATTATACGAGTATACGATCGTATTACATTTCCTTCTATGCGTAAGCTCTATTGCTCCAGGACGGCAAGATAATTACGTGTAGATTCTTCTAGAAGGATGTGTACAGCGTTGAATTGCAATGTGTTGCCACATTTTGTACCATGTATTCTCGCTTGCCTGGGCATTACAACGATGCCAATAGTGTATAGGTGAACAGATGTAATTGAGTGACGTTATGTACGATAGCCCAAGTGTGTGACCGAGAATGTTATTTTGCACGCATGAGAGTCCGTTCATAAAGACACGCATTAAATTTAGTGTTAGGTTTAGGGTTGAAATTAGAATTAGTTGAAAGTAAAATGGTTAAACAAAATAGTAGTGAATAAAATATCTAGGTAAGCCTCCCACTGACCATGACGACCTCCAAATGCCAGATGGTAATCCGTGCCGAAGTATGACCCTTTTCCTTAAATGAATCATTGGGACATGTATTTGCGGAGCGTCACTATGGGAGAGTGGGAGGATGTCTTCAGAATATTGTACACATTCTAATGGGCCCAACATGCAGATTTTAACTGATTATGCGGTAGTGGAATCCATAGAATGTACCTAAATGTGTTTTGTGTTGTGTTCATAAAAAGGTTCTCTTGGTCACCTTCGACGCTTGATTGTAAATACAAACGTCTTGACCGTTTGTGCAGAAACAAATTTGAAACCGGAAGCACGTGACGGTAATTATTATTTGTTATTAAAGTATTTCTGACCATCCACATTTAGTTTGTCGATATCATGATGAAGTTTCCCGTTTTGTTTATTTATAGACGTATTGTCTTTCTTCCTTTATGTATATCTTTGATAGCAGGCGTTTCTGTCTCAGACAATCAGAAATGAAACCAGAATCTCGGCAAATGTCATACTGCTTTTAGGAGAACGGTTCTAGACGTTTGTCTTGAAAACAAGCACAAGGAAGCGTCGTAGATGATCTAGACTAATAAAAACATATTTTAATCATAGAAAAGTTCAATTGCTTCAAATGTGTTTTCATAACTTGTGACTTGTAAGATAACTCTATGCAACTAATAATTATATTTAAGTAGTTAGTTATGCCGTATGCTTCAAGTATCGCCTCGAAATAGTTTTAGATACTTCCTCAAAAAAGACTTATTCCGATCCAGACACTGAATTGTGACACGTGTTGCCATCTACTGTGACATAACTGTTTCGTGAATATTGCACTGTTGCCTTTTTTTGTCATCCACCGATACATAATGTTGACCTTATATTGTTTGCAGAATTTACTTTTCCGTCGTCAAGCGAAGCGTAATTGTTTACTGACGTTTTTATTTCTGCCTTTTCTGTCATTCACTGAGACATACTTGATTCTTATCAGTTATCCACCGAGACATAATATAATGATGCGGATACAAATTTGAACATTCTAACTGGAAAAATGGAAACAAAAACACATCGTTTTTTCGTTCCATTATCAGTGCCGAAAGAGCTACCAGTCCCAAAGAGCCCTTCAAAAGCATCGTGTGTCACATAGCGGAAACAAGCATTACTCGTGTACTACCTGCACTAGCTGTCGTTTGACAGTGTTACATCGAGCAAGCTTTGATCAGCACGCACTATCGCACTTTCTGCTGAAATCCGCATAATCGTGGTTAAGGATGTTGGAGGAAAACAGTCTTGGTTCGTGCGAAAGCGAAATGGGGCATTTTCAATGCAAAATTCTGCTGCATGAAAAGTTGAAAAAAATCTTTATTTTAGATATTTTATCCCAAAATGATTGGGAAATTGTTGATTATTAAATTGTTGATTATTCGTAAATTTAGATACTCTGAACGTTTTATAGCAAAACAAGAAGGCTAACTGAAGTTAATTTAAATTTCTTAATGTTTTGCTGTCCCACCAACACGGAATATACATAGAAAAAAAAATAATCGAAAAATGTCAACCGATTTTCAAAACTAGGGTATTTGTATTTAGCACTAAAAATACCAGTCCTGATGACCTAGCTATCAAAATCTATCAGTAGAGCTTCAAGGTCATTGACCTCTTCTTTTTTTTGCATTTTTTTTTTCTTTTTTTTTTCTTTTTTTTTCTTTTTTTTTTATTATTATTTTTATTATTATAATTTTTTTTAATTTCTATACTTGCTGCACGTATTATTTAAATTGCTCAGGCTACTACAGAAAATCATTTGTTAAAACAATCGCCTCGGACAATAATACACCGATGTATAGTAAACATGTACACACGAGGAGCATGCGTATGGTACCGGCGCCAATCTGTTTTACATGAATTTAGATTTTACAACAATTATAATACATTCCGTAAGACCCTTCTATTCAACGAGATATTTCAAGTAATATAAATAAAAGCATGAATAATTTGAGAAAAGAACACGGTCGTTTTTTAGAATTTTTTATCCCAAAATAGTTTTAAATTGTTGATTATTCGAAAAAGACACACTGAAAGTTTAGTGTGCATGATTCCGCCATTTTTCATTTGATCGTTATTATAGAAATATACGTTCGAAAACATGTAATAGCAAACAAAATGATGTTCGATTTAGAATACGTCAATAATAAATACATTTCTTGTTAAACATATTATAATTACCATTATATTTAAAGCTGGTGAACATTTTGCTTTGAATAAAACCAAATGTATGAGGTAGAGCTATGTGCAATGTTATGTATGTGCTATTGTTTATTACAATGACCGGTTTAAACGTCATTGTTTTTAGATGGATTCTGTCACTATTAATTCATACATACTGATACTGAAATAGTAATTATGTCGTTAAAGCTGCGCCGCACTGAAATATCGTGCTGCAAAAAAGAGTCACAATTACTATTATACAATGTGTTCAGAAGGAATCGCTTGTGTGCCCATAATTTCAAATGTTCGGTTCGATCTTCGACGTTTAGGTAATTAGCCTCCTTTTCAGTTGAATATTCTCCTTTTCCTGATATCGTCATATGATAGAGATCGGTTTCCAAAGACAACTTGGAAGTGAACCAAGTTTCTTTATCAACTGAAGAAGAACTTGATATATTGGTCGAATAAGCACTTGTTGCTACAGTCTCAGAAAACATCCTTCTTCGGATAGCGTTGATCGGCAATACAAATGAAATTGAACACTTTAGAAGCTTGATTATAGTTACAAATTTTAAAAACAAACAACTATCACAGACGATCACAGACACAAACAGGAAATAAAACGTGATTATGTTAAATCTATTTGGACTCTTGTCTTTGATTTTTCAATATAATAAAACAAGCTGTAAAAAAGAGTATGATAATAGCCTATATGATGCTATGTGAAATAACATATTGTATTAAAAAAGAAACACATTCATTTCAGAGGAAGAACATTTGACCGAACGAGAAGTGGATGTCGTGAAAGAAGCTTCATACTGAACTGAAATGGTGCATCGTAGTAGTCATTAATATGAAAAAGGCACAGCCTAAATGGGGAATTATCCAGTTTGGTTAATTAACTTAAGGATGTTGGCTTGGCAAGTTTTGACATTTCAAGTTTAATAATTTTATTTTTTAAATCATAGTTATTGTCACAAAATGTCACGGGTAGAGCGTATTGGTCGTACATAGCTCTTGTAAGTTGTTCGTTACACCCTAATCTATTGTCGAGTTGAAACCAATTCACAATATCTATGATATATTCATGTAACACGTAAAAGCGTGCACATTTTAAGTGGCCGCCAGAGAGGCCGTGTAATAAGTTTAGTTGTGTGCTAATGCCTGTAAACGTATAGGTCTATCTTCCTTAAACGGCAAAATTGTGTAAGGGGCCTCTCGTGTAGATTTTAATACTGCGAATTTAGCCAATTATGTCACGCACTGAACGGGGGAAATAATGGTTTGGGCGTAATGTTTGCTATAAAACCCATTGTCTCCAAGTTCTCTCGTGTAGATTTTAATACTGCGAATTTAGCCAAGTATGTCACGGACTGAACGGGGGAAATAATGGTTTGGGCGTAATGTTTGCTATAAAACCCATTGTCTCCTAGTTCTGGCCGGGGATTGCTTGATAGTGATTTGGTTGGAGCAGAAGTTGGACGGCGAAATTCACAGGCAATATGTGGTCAGTATTTATTTTATTAGTTTTTATCGTACATTTGTATTCAGTGGGCGGCGCCATCTTGATTGGCGGTTACGACATCCGGTTAGCTTTGATGTTTCTCAAACATTAACCTTAGACTAGCATATGATTTTGATGTTACTTTATTAGATGTAATTATTGTAATTGATCATTAATTGTAGAACAATATTAATTTGATAACAGTGGATAATAGGTGCATTAGTTAACGTTGGCGTATAACTCAGTGATTGTAATACACGATTGTTAACATAAGTTAACAATGAGATGAGTGACTAGGATAAATGTTCAACGCGTATGCATGTGTTGTATAATGTGGGCATTAGGTGACATACATGTGTGCATGCTTAACTCAGTGAGTGTAATATACGAGTGATTTAATAATGTTTTATCTTACATGTATTAGGGGCATTGATTAACAGCAACGTACATGGCGTATACATGGCATTGTAGAATATGTATACATTGCTACTCATCATTAGTACAGCTTACATATATTTATTGAATAATGATTTGTTTGGCTAATGATAAGTACGCAAGATTGTTATGTTTGTCAACCGACATCTAAAACGTATGTATAATTACAGCCTAAGCCTTCCAGGGTTGGATATTAGCCACCCAGGTGTGGATGTAAGCCTTCCGGAGTGGAGCTAAGCTTCCACGATTAACGTAACGAGCGGTGGAGACGGTCCCCGTACCTGCGCACCATGGCCAGGTTCTAGTAGCGACAACCCCCGGGACACAAGGTGGGCCCGTTATCAGTCCTCACTGGCGGAACATCACCCACAATCTCAGTGGAGGTTAACCATCATTACATCGCGTCATCAACCCTTACAGAAGGCATTTGATGACAATCACCCATTGGATTCGCGCATCATCATCTTCATGAGCTCTCGCGCATCACAGTTATCGCGCTAGATCATAGATCAACATTGTTATAACTTTAACAACACTTTAGTGTCTTATACATTCAGTATTTATAACAATACTAAGAACGTCTTAAACGTTTATGAGAACATTCTTTTCATAGTTAATCTGTGTATTCGCTTGTTTTTTTAGATAATTGTATATATATTAAACATATTTTAAAAGTTGCATTAAACTTATGTAAATGCATTCACCGTCATTGATTCTTTCCTGTGTTAGCCCCAACCACTAGGGTTATCCTGTGACAGTTATATTTGACAACAGAATTGTTTCATGTTTTACATTCTAATAGATATGGATATAATGTAGGATTTAAGATGGTAGGATACAGTAAGAATACACATCTATATTTTGTTGACAATATAAATGATCATAAATGACGCAAAAAGATTCCGTTGTAAGCGATTCGCTTCTAAGGTACTTCTTGATAGTGCTTTTTCAAACTTCTTTTTTTGACTTCCGGTTGTTATATAAAACTTGGAGAAAATTTAGTGGGGTATCGTAATCAATGTTTGTTTAAACGACTTTTAAACACATTGAGCGAAGGCGCCTCAATTACCTCGTTGGGAAGTTTATTCCAGGCATCCACACCTCTGTTTCCAAGCAGCTCTGCCACTCGGAGTAGAATTTATCCTTTTGATTTAAAAATAAGATTTGTTTTTGTTTTTCAATTGTGGGGTTGGCTTGGAAAGGACGTAGTGCTGAGATTTGTATTGCATTATACTTAAAGTTTCTTTGGTATCATTTAGATACAAAATTATCAACAAAAAAGTCATCTCACTTTGTTCCCACTAGCCGTCTTTGAAGATGACATTCTAACTCCAAAATGTCACTAAAAAGAGGAAAAATAGAGTCATTGAACATTTTCACCATTTTTTTCATAACATTACATTTATTGAAAAACAAAGATTAATTTTCGATTATCTATATATACACATCTTTGTAAACATACACAAACACTTGTGATCCTCATTCGTCTTTTTACTTTAAAAAGTATCCCACCTTTTTCTTTACAAAAAAAAGAAAAAGATTCAATATATAAAAAACGTACACGTATGTTATAATGCTCAACTTTTGTTAAAACCTGTATATGACAAGGTCCTATGACATTTCTTTCAAACAAGTAAATATATATAGATCTAGGTTCTAATTATTTTTTTATTACAATTTCTATAAATTACACATATTTCGGAGTTACTTGTAGTTTGACATTTTCGCTGTAAAAATACTGTACACACAATTTTGCTGACATGGAGATCGAATATAAAATTAGCTCAGTATCTACTTTTATATATCTATTTCCTTAAAATATCAAACTGTATAATTGAGGATATTGCACTCATCTTCCTTTTTATGTAAAAAAAGGACAGAGATTCACATGCACGTGTTATGGGATGAAAATTGAAATAAAAGTTGTTTCTGGTTTCGGAATTAATCGAGATGTTGCGAAGGTGCATGAACGTAGGTAATCGGATGCAATTGTCAGATTATTAACGATGTCGCAAAATACAAAGTGAACTACGTAATGCCTATTGACAGCGTTAACATTGATAACAGACAAAAGAAAAAGCCCAAGGTTTTATGGTTTTAGTTTTCCTTTTTTTCCTTTTTTTTAATACTTTATTGTGTACGAAACAACAATTATAATACACCCATACCTACGTCTAGTTTGTAATTATCTCCAATAAGTATATGCGCATGTAGGTAACTAGTAGATTTAAATAATCTAAAAGATAAGCACACATATAAAATGTACGCATGCTAAACTGTTCATGACTCAAACCCGTGGTCCAAAGCACATTATAATGTGACATAAAAAATGTGGTTGTAATTTATTCAATAAATCTGAATTAAAACACTCTGCATTTGTTTTCATTACAAAATGTTACGTTTAACTGAAACAAATAATAATATATTATTAAACTTGTTTGCCAGGTTTGCATGTGAAAAGCCTTATCATAAAGTGTTTCGGTTGTAATATGTATTTCTCAACTAATTTTCTAATTATAAACTGCGTTTTAAATTCTTATTTAGTTAAAACAACGTAATATATGATGTACGTGTATTGTCAAAATTATTCATAGAAATGCTAGAAACTGGAGCCATTAGGGCTTTTTGTTTTCGGTTTATCATGACTAATCTAAACCAAAGTTTAATTTATTTATTTTTCATTTTATTCCTTACTAAAAAAGTTTTTAATTATTAGTTACAAAATAATATAATATTTGGAGATTCGAACTCGGATATTCTGCGTGACAGGCGACCGTGCTTACTACTTACCACTGTCACACACTAAATATCGTCATCATTAACTAGTAAATAATTTAATGCATTAGTCTGTTTCCACGACTCGGGATACTTACGCAAGACCTGAGTAGTAGAGTAAATAGTTTTTTTAAAACCCAAATCAATTGAAATTGTTCTGTTTAATCGTATTTATCGATTATTGGTAACTGGCGAGACAATTGACCAGTATTGATTCATCCCCACTAATTGCGGAAAATAACGAAGAGTTCCGATGTCTTTGATCGTACATAGTCGGCCAATTCCGTCATTCTTCGCTATGGCGAGATGTTGCGAATGGCACCTAGACAAGGGACATCGCCAAAGAGGCCCGAAGTGAATTTACCATGCCTATCAGCGGAAGTAGAGACTGGTTTCCCGTTCCTTAAGCTCGACTCTCATATACTTCGCCGAAATCGGAAACCAAAGGGATAATTTTTTTCAACTCATACTATTAGGACAAAAGTTGATAACGTTAAGGGCATTTTCATCCCTGGCGCTTCACGCTAGTGATATATCCCCTATTACACCTTACTATAAATAGTAACATATATCAGTAGAAAAATTTGATTATCAGTCCTTTTTCGAAATCCATAATCGGCACACTATGCGATTATGGAAAATCGGCACAGTAGCAACAGACTGTCCGCACACGTTGACGTTGACGTTATCAAGCAACATGACTTCAACGTCATCAAGCACCAAAAACGGCATAGGGGAGAGGAGCTGACGTTGAAATCTCGACTGCAGTTTTCACAGCCCAGTTCCGTTGAAACGTCGAAATAAATCATTATAGAACAGGCAAGGCAGAAAACTGAATTTAAAATAGTTTAATAATTCAACATACGTAATTCATTTATTTGCACAACAATTGTCTTCACCTTAAGACTACTTATATGCTTAAATCGTACCGTTTTGTTCTTGTTCTTCTTCTCCATTTATAGTAAGGTATGTAATAAAAAGGCAAATATACGGCCGTGGTGTGCTTTTGTCGATAATGGCACACCTAGTGCCTTAATGGCCCGAGGGCCATGCACTAGGTGTGCCATTATCGACAAAAGGCACACCACGGCCGTATACTAACCTCTAAATATTGCATGATAGCAATACTACTTGCTACTATGAGTTTTAGTCTTTAATTTCGTAACACGTGTTATAAAAAGGCGACATGTTATTGTCTTACATCTATTGCAAACCTTTTCGTATAAGTATTACATTTACTTAGCATAAATAGCTCGATGAGCTGACACCAGTACCTTATGAGCACATTGCTTAACCTTTAAACTAACACTTATAAGATACCATACGTTTTCAAATATGACAAGATCTCATTATCCTACCATAACAATACACCAATCATTTTCACAGTGTGACTAATGGCTTAACGATACTGGATACATCCTGAGAAGTTTATTATTTTGTAGGCATAAAATTAGTTAGTTTCTCTGGATGTGGACTTTATCGTTAGAGATTTCCTTTTGTTTGGATGTAGTTTTGTTTACACTGTCTTGTCTTTTAGGGCGCTGAAGACAGGATAATAGCGAGGATTGTGCGCATATAAAATCGATTCAAGCTAACCTGTAGGCCTTATTGCCTACTGACCGTTCCAAGTCGGTAACCCTGTCTTCACTACCCTTTCTGTTGTTTTTTGTCTCTTTCATTGTAGTTTCAAGTCCTTGTTTGCAGTACAGTGCGGACCTACGATGCCATTGCGTTCGGACGCTGTGGTTTCTATAGGACCCTATATATCATTAAGCTTTTGATCATCGCAAACGTACGTCAAAGCATTAAAGCATACACTTTAGAGGCTTTGTCACTTACCGTTTCAATGAAGTAGCCCTGTATTTCATCGGCGTTTTTTTTTTGTGATCTGGAAATATCCATGCGGCGGGCTATAGCAGTTCTTTTATAACTGACTTCAGTAACATAAGTGCCTTTGTAATTCTTAATACGTTTTAGAAAAAGGTATAAGTCAAACAGAAAAAGTAACATTCAAAGACCAAAGTTAACCAAAATCACGCATATATATAACAAGAGGCGTTTCCGGAGTTCCAACAAGTTATTTGCATACAATGACTGTGTGTTATGTATCACTGTAATACTCACTGTTCAAATTTTAAATTGTTTGTTTCCGTATTTGTTTTCTGTGAATGCTACATATCCGGTTCGACATGTATGCCTACTTTTCAGTACGCAAGGGCCATATTTGTTAGGTTTATATAATGTTATATATAATGTTATCATATATATACGCATTTTTGGGCCGCAATATGCACAAAATTACCCTACAATAAGCTTTCGAAAATTGAGCCATATCATAAATGCGGTCCGATACGCCAAATTTAGGTCATGTGACAGGGCCGAAAATGCATATCCATATTGGCCGGGCCAATAACCATCACCTGACCGATACGATTATTGGCGTTTGTTTTTTGTTTTACCCTTTTTTTTCAACTAACGTAACTGACGTCATTTAAATAAGCGTTAAAATGGAAGCCGGCGAGAGGACGTTTGCGTCAGTGGCTAACAGCTTATTTTACTTATTGTACTTAGATGGACAAATTATTGAGGGAAGGCATCATGAAGTAAATATAGGACTTTTGTCAACAAAAGGAGGAATGTAACTAGATCTACAGAAAAAAAGACTAAATCTGGCTTTACAATTTTTCACGGAGTGGTCTCGCTCGACCGGTGAGACCAGAGTTACTGAAGAAATTGGCTTTAAGGAGTTGGATGGTCTATATTGGAAGATTTATTCTGAGTAGAATCTATAGTCCGACAAAACTGAATACTAGCCAGACTCGATGAAATCAGTCCAGGCCATCGAGAAGAGGTACCTTTAGATAAGGAATTTCAGCATTCAAGGGACGTACTGACAGCGAAAAGAAATGCTCTGAAAGAACAGCAAGAAAGGGAAATAAGGAAATCGAAATAGGAATGGAATGGACGAATTGAAAAAGAAAAAGAGAGAGAATAAACTACAAACAATACATTTAAGTTAAAACTGTCCTGTTGTTTTCGTTCATTCATTTTTGTTATTATTAATTCGGTAAATCGAACAGTTTAATATCCTTTGATTTTTTTTTGATATAAAATCCCAATGAAAATGCGTATATATATGATAAAAAGATTGAAACATGGGTGATGCGTTATTGTCCGTCATATCGGCCGCGGACCCCAATATCGGCCTGAAGGCTTTAGCCTGAGGGCCGATATTGGTCGAGGGCCGATATTAATCTAATTATTTACTATTGTATTTGTTTTAAGGATGATCATTTCCAGTTGGTAGACGGGTTTTATATACACAAGAACCATATATGTTAAGTTTCTATAACGATAATGTAATACGTGTATAAGAGAAGTATCATGTTTGCAGATTTGAGTGTGTGCCTTTGGTTGACCGTGTTCTGTGAATGCTGCATTACCTTTTCGACTTTTATAGCGGAAGCCATATTGTACACCCTTTTGCGTTTGTGATGTCGTTTGCATTTTTTACTACTTTTGCCTTCTCGTTTGTCTGTTTGCGCGTTTGTTTTTGTGTTTTGTGGTTGACTGTCGTCATTGAATGCTATTGTCCCAGTCCGATATTTTTATCTTTCTTATAGACGGGCCACACTGGTATTGAAACAAAAGTCACACATTTTAATACCGGATTATGTCCAATCGTTTTACCGTTCCTATTACATTATCCCTAATAAAGTATCCCTAGCTCAAATCCTTTTAGCAAGATAACGACGTTATTTCAACAAGATAAAAGGTAAAAGGTCAAGATGGAGAGAAAGAGAAAAAATGGCTTCCTTGCTATACGCGATTTCTAACTATGATCACAGGACACAGGCTTGCAACAACACTGGACGTCTCACACCACAATTAATTTTCCATAGGGTCCAATGATAATGTTAGTGTTCGTGATATAGAGATAAACAAACTTTACAACATGTATTTATGCTTAAATTCTTCAATGACCCTCCCCGTGTGGTTCCCGGGGGCCCCGTTTGGTCACGGGGCAAAGAATAGGGCCACTGCAGATCCCTTTAGAGGGGTAGGCAGAGGGGTAGAATCCCCCCAAATTCATGTTCATTTTATCATTTTTTGTTCATGTTCATTAAAGGTCTTCATCTTGATCCCTGCATTGTTTCAGGTGCCATATCGCTTACATCAAAGGAGCAGTGGCAGAAAAACAATAAACGTGGCTCCAGCGTAAATGGAGTTTCTACGATAGAATCTGCAGCAACTCTGCAGTTCAAGGTGAGAAGGTTCTAGGCCCATTTTCCATATTTTATCTCGTTGTGCATGGAGGATGAGCCTGGCATGTTCATGCCTGTTAGGCGCCATATAACCTTTCATGTGTTGGTGCGCCTTAAAACTCAATTCAGTTCAATTCACTGATCCAATATCTGCAATTTAAAACACAATTAACAAATATTTACCATGTTGAAAGTTTTTGAAGTTCCTTTGTCATAGGAATACGGTAAGTTTTGATATGTGTCACACATATCAAAACTTACCGTATTCCTATGACAAAGGCAATTAGACACATGGACAATTAGCTAGACATCTTACAGCAACATGAATGTTTCTGTGATCTGTAGATTTAGAACATAGAACATGGTACGGATAAATTAATGTAAGCGGACTTACTTTTTTATCTACCTCTTAAATCTGTAGGGCACGAGTATTCAAGTGAGATAATAGTTTAGTGAGTCCTGTAGTGCGTGGTCCAGTGGTAGAATGTCGGACTCCAGATCGAGAGGTCGAGGGTTAGATCCTGGCCGTGGCATTGTTACATATGTATTAATCAATGGGCAAGACAATTAATCCACATTGTTTAATTGGTTTTACCCAGGAACGTATCGAAAGTAAATGTAAGTGGCAAGAACTTGTTTGGTACTGGTTTTACCCAGGAACCTATCGAGAGTGATTCAGAAAAATTGCAAGAACTTGTTTCGCAATCGATGTAAAATAATACATGCGTACTCATCAAATAGTCAAAATCAATTAGTAGTATGCCAATCATAGGTTTTATCATGCAGATATGCATTTTTCTGCCTAATAAAGGTGTGACCTAATAAATTTTGCTTTATTAGGCAAGTCGACCAATGGGGCAAATCAATGCGGAATCCGTCGGCGTTTATTGTACGTAACGTTATCTGATGGCATGCACGTAACGTTGCCTGACGTCATAAAACAAACAAAAAACAACAACATGGCGGCGTCCTCGATAAGCGTAACGTTCTGAGAAATAGGTAATAATAGTAATTCATACCAAAAATGTGGATAATCTTCATGATAAATAAAATAGTATGTCAGTGCCTTTTACTATCAAGTTTATTAGGCTCGGCACGAAAACGAAGAATGGCTCGGCAGAGCCTCGCCATTCTTCGTTTTCTAAGCCTCGCCTAATAAACTCGGCAGAGCCTCGCCATTCTTCGCTTTCTAAGCCTCGCCTAATAAACTTGATAGTAAAAGGCACTGACATAATATTCTCTATATAGCTGTATTACGCAACCACGTAATACGTTTAAAGATACTATAGTTAACACTGGTCGGTGTATATGTTATGCAATCAAGATAAGGCTGCACATTTAGCAGATGCTATGTTGGCTTCTAATGCTGACGTTATATATGAAAGATCGACTTTAAGTGAACAAATCGCGATAACTCTAACAATACTTAGATAATACTTTATAATCGCTGACGGGTGATAGAGAAATGTAATACCTTAATACGTATCGATCAATCATCAGAGTAGTGATACTTTTCATAATGTATACCAAAGCACTATATATCGATGGTTGTAACTCACCGTTTTTTAAAAAGAAAACGAAAATCTGAAGGAGCAAAAAAACAAAAAAAATCATATTATTCACATATCTGGTTTATATTTGTTTGATTCTCTTTTTAAATAAATACAGTTATTATCAGTCTAAGAGATATTAAAGATATTTCCTCAAAAGAAAATGAGTTACAAATGTTTTCGATTTAACATGTTTAAAATGACTTATATTTGGTTCATGATTTGTATGCAATACTTGTAACATCAAAGAGACAACAGAATTTCGTGTTATTGGGTTGACAGTAGGGTAAATGGGAGGTGTGAGGTTTGGTGCACCCAAGAACTTAGTTTAACCCCCCCCCCCCCCCTCACCCCCCGCCCCGCGGCCTTTTTTGCCACTGACCGTTCCAAGGCGGTAGCCCTATTTCCAACCCTTTTGTATTTGTGATGTCTTATTTGGCCTTTTATTCATCTTTTAATGTGTTCTTTGTTTCTGTGTGTGTTTGTGGTTGACTGTCGTCATTGAATGATGTTTTTCCTGTTCGATTTTTATTTCTATATTTTGGATGTAAATGCCATTTAGACCATGAAAAACATATTCATCATGATGGAAAGCTGTGTTATAGAGCCAGTTATAGGTTAGAGAAATCGTCTTATGGTTTCTAAAAAACACATGATTTTTTTTTTATTGAAACAGATAGGGGAGCTATTATGAAGGTGGGAGAATTTATTATGATAAATACTGTATTACTGTATTACTTGATTTGAGGCAAGGGTCAGTCATGTTAATTAGCATTCGTATACACTACTTATTTACTAAAGAGGCAACAGCAGATGGAATGTATGGTCCTCGGAGGGTATGCTTTCGTTTTTGCATAATGGTATGCAGTCTGTGTATTTTGGTCTGCTAATCTCAATGAAGTCGTTTATAAGCTGACATAGTCCAACTGCCTTAGGACTTGGAGTGTCTTTTCTACGTAGTCTTTTGGACAAATTAACATAATAACCTGGCCCATTGTAATCAGTTTGATAGCTAAACACTTGCGGTTGTTTTGATGACAACGTACAGGTTTTAAAGCCATGCCATCGCATCTTTTCATTCTCTGTGCAAATATTAACGTTTTTAATAAGTTCAGACAAGCTTGAAAATCAAACAAGTCAGAAATCGACATCTCGTTCACATTATAAGGTGTTTTATGTCTAGCTTCCGTAATTGTAACAGCCACCTGAGGGGTGGAGCAGATTGAAATAGTTATACCTTCTATTGATGCATGGATCATATATTTTTCATTTTGCATGTGTACCTTTTAAGTACTTCAACCGCCCCCCCCCCCCCCACATCCCCCAACACCCCCCCCCCCCCCCCCCCCGCCCACCACCCATCCCACCCACAAGTTCATTTTATCATTTTATCATTTTGTTCATGCTCATGTAATGTTTTCAGCAAGACCATTGCATTGTTTCAGGTACCCTCTTGCTGAAATCACTAGAGCAGTGACAGAAAAATAATAAACGTGGCTCCAGAGTAAATGGAGTGTCTACAATAGAATTGTCAGCAACTCTGCAGTTCTGCAGTTGAGAAGGTTCTAAGCCCAGTATCCATATGTATCTCGATGTAAATGGAGGATGAGCCTGACATGTTCATTTCTGTTAGACGCCATATAACCTTTCAAGTGCTGGTGCACCGTAAAACCCAGTTCATTCAATTAATTTAAGCTCAACTGATTGAAAATCAAAATCGTGAATGCAATACAACCACATTGTTAGTTAGAATCGGTTATATTATGACCACAGCAGTTGTCCTTTACTTTTCATTTCCTGAATGTACCCATGTTGTAAAATGTGAACTTGAATGTATTCAAGTGTCTTGCTTAATATAAACATGATACAAAACTGCGTGGATTGAGAAAAACGTCCTCCAGGTCAAAGCAAGCAACTACTATTATATTAACATCCTTTTCACAAGTTGCAAACATTGTATCTGTTTCTCTGCTTTCTCTAGCTGATGTTTTGTTTAAAATGTGTCGAATTCCTCCTTAAATGTAAATACACATTAAGGATCACAGTCAATTACAAACACGCACAGAAGCACACAACATATACAAAGATGAATAAAAGAAAAGATATAACATCAGAAACATGACAGTGTTGACAATAAAGCTACCGCCATGAAATCGTCAGTGACAAAAAAGGCCGATGGATGTATAAACCAAGTTCTAGGGTGAACCAAACCTCACTCTTACCCTATTTAATCTCAATAACGGGGGAGCGTAAACCAAAATATCCCCGCCAGGTTATACTCTCTAACAAACAAAGCAGCATTACTAGACAATATAAGTAAAACACATAAATGATCATGTATATATAATATTAAAAAGCAAAGAAAGTAGTCATAAAGTAAGTACTCAGTGACTTGACAGAAGTTAGAGCAACAACAAAACAAACCGTTAACTGTACGACAAGACAAGATTTTAAAACAAGCATCACACGCTACCGTCCTATAATTATTTAGGTAGACGTCATCATAAGGTCCACAATCTGTCCGGTCATCGCGCAATCAAAGAGGAAAACATAGTGGGAAACTGTAAATGGGTCAACCACTAAGCCTGCATTTTTGTAAGAAGTGCAAAATCACATTTATCTTTTATGAGCTTATGGAAAACATAATTGTATTCAACAACAAATACTTTCCTGTAAATTGCCATACTTACTGGTTGGACTTCGTCATGGTTGATCATCTCTGTATAAATATATGCAGTTTACACGGATTCAAATCTGAAGGCAGTTACTCTTTCTGCAAATATTTCCTACGGTAATGACTTTCTACAGTTTCAAAACACTGATATATACACGAGCATCTTTGTGTTTACTTATATTACCTATTAGTGCTGCCTTCTTTGTTAGAGAAAAGTTCATTGCGGGGATTTCTTTATTTACACTGTCACATTTTATTGGGATGACAGTAGTGTAAGTATGAGGTTAGGTGCACCCTATAACCTGGATTAGACCCCCAGCGGCATTTCATGCCACTGACCGTTCCAAGGCGGTAGCCTTATTGTCAACCCGTGTGTGTGTGTGATGTCTTATTTGGCTTTTTATTCATTTTATATATAGTTGTTCTTTGTTACTTTGTGTTTATTTTTTCGCAATGTGTTGACTTAGTGGCCTACTTTGTCACTGACCGTTCCAAGGCGGTAGCCCTATTGTCAACCCTTTTATGTTTGTGATGACGTTTGCTTTTATTATTACTTTTGCCTTCTTGTTTGTCTGTTTGCATGTTTGTTTTGTGGTTGACTGTCCTCCTTGAATGCTACTTTCCCTGTCCGATCTTTTTATTTTTCTTTGTACTACACAATAGTGTTGTTTGTGCCGTGTGGCGACCGTAAAAGTCTCCCCGTACATCCAATCAATATTGTTATTTTTACATCCTACAGGGATTGTATGACCTTCATTGATCCAGTTTTTCCTTAAACACGTGTGTTTCATATACCGCGTTGAAGGTTTTACGCTCATCGACATTTTGGCCCATTTTATTAGGGTTTTCCTTAAATTTCCTCATTATCTTGCATTAGACACTGACGTGAGTTTTGGACCTCTTTTAACAGTCCATAAGTTTACTAATATTTTTTCTTATGGATCTTTGATACGATTCTATTTCGTATCTCTAATAAATACTTATTGGCCCTTATTTCGCTTTTCACAGAATGGTATTACTCTCTATAAAAACAATTATGAGTCTTTTAGTTAAAACTTTAAAAATAAATCTTTCACCTCTTCGGTTACACTCTTCGTCATCAATACAAATTCCACAAAATAACTCTTCTTTTCTTAGAACTAATCCATGTGTACGCCTTACACCTTTACATCTTCATTCGGCAACCTCGTTTCATGTTCCTTCTAATAATATTACTAGGATTTTTAATAATTGAGGAAATACCATATACAGTCTCCTTTCAGAAATCATTTAGTTCATTCAAGACGCAGGGTGTTTCCCTCTATTAATAAGTGCAATGCTAAGAGGTGCAGTTGTTGCAATTATTTATCTTGCAAGTCCACCATTAAATCAGCTGTTAATGGTAGATTGTTTAATGTATGTCTTGCTTCAAATGTTGATTGACGTACTACTCACGTCATTTATGTTATGACTTGAAATGCACCACGTTGAGGTATACACTATGTTGGACAAACAGGTCGATCCTTAAAAGTTCGATTTAGTGAACACAAATACAATGCAAGTAATCCTAAAACGTTAAAAAATTACTTGTACCAACACTTTCGTCAAATCAGGTCATACTTTTAATTACGTAACTGTTCAACCGGTTGAATATATATTTTTTGATAATGATGCTACTAAAAGCTTCAAAATAAAAGCTAGACATATTGCAGAACTTAAGTGGATGAAAAACTTACAGACACCTTATCCACTCGGCCTTAATGACAATATTTATCAAGAAGGAAATATTTCTAAAGATCCTAATATTGACATTGTTTCTATATTTTCTATTCGAAAGCATAAATCTAGGTCTCATGGTCTTAGGCGTAACATCAAACGTAAATCGCGTGTAATTATTTCTGTCGCTGATTTACATACTATTTTTAAACAGTCTGGAAAGCACTCTATGCTTTCACGGCTTACCTCTTTGTCCATTTCTTCACTAAATATGATCGACGAGGAAGCGACAAAATGTTCATTCGTACAGATCCCTTGTATGACACTGCTTCCATAGTTCAAAGCTACACACAACATGTTCTCCGACCCCATATTGACAAGGAGTCTTATAACGTCAGGCATTTTCTAAAACTACCATATATTAATAAAGGTATTGATTTCATTGACATGCCTAGTATTTTTCGAGATACTCATGTAGTTGATTCTATCACAAAATATTTCAAAAATTCCGAAAGTCCTGTAATTTGTTATAAGTCTAAAAAGCCTATTAGAAATATTATTTTCAACTACAACAATATAGTTTCTGACCTTGATATAGTACATAATACTCCTAAGGAATGTGATTGCAACATATCAAAATTGTGCTATGCTCCAGCAGGTCATGTCATCACTAGTAATTTTGATATTGTTAATAAAAGTATTCGGCATTTGTTTTCGAAAGGTCCTAAATATAGATTACCTTAAACTATTGATTTTAATGCCTGTCGTGCCCCGATCGCCCACTCCATTGAAGATTTTAGTAAAAAATGGTGTCGTAGAGAACATGCGGACCCAAACTCGCTTTCTACTTGGAAAAAGTCAATTCTTAAAATTATAGATACACGTATTAACTTTTATAATACTAAACCTTCTTTACTTCCTCCAAGACTTTTTCTTTCGTGATTTAAAATCGGGAATTCAGGAATTTCATCATAAATTTGTTTTAGTTCCTGCAGATGAAGCATCTAATAATGTAATTATTGTTTGACGCCTACATTACGTCAATGTTTTATCTCTGGAACTCGTCAGCACCAATTCGTATACTCCAGTTAATTCTACTGAGGATGATGTTGTTTCCGCACATATCACTCGGTGCACTACTTTCGAGGCTGGTGTAAACGATAAGCAAAATAAACTGCCTACCTTGTTCTGGATTCCTAAATTACATAAAAATCCATATAAGGCTCGCTTTATTTCTAATTCTAGTGCCTGCACAACAACAAACACCTCCAAGCTTTTAACTTCTTGTCTTACTGCCGTTAAAGATCACGTTAAACTATATTGTGATAAAACTTATGAAAACGCTGGGATTAATTTATTTTGCTCTTTAAAAAATTCAGACGTTCTTGATAACATTTTCAATAAAGGTCAAGTTTCATCAATAAGCACTTATGACTTCTCTACACTATATACCACATCACATTATTTAAGACAAGCTAATTTCTCTTATTCAAAAAACATTCGCTAGAGAAAATACTACATTTTTGGCATGTAATAATATTAAAGCGTTTTTTACTAACGGCAGATTAGACTATTATACTATGTGGACTTGCTATGAAGTTTGTGAAGCACTCATCTTCCTATTAGATAATATTTTCGTCAGGTATGGTACCACCGTTTATAGACAAATTGTTGGTATCCCTATGGGTACGAACTGTGCACAACTTGTCGCAGATTTGTTTTTATTTTGCTATGAAAGAGATTTCATGTTGAGTCTTTCACCAGATACCTAGGCAGATGCTATTGAAGCTTTTAATGACACCTCTCGGTATCTGGATGACAAACTTAACATTGACAACCCTTTATTTCTAACTATGGTTGATAATATTTATCCTAAAGAACTTCAGCTTAATTAAGCTTATATATCTGATAATAACGCTTCTTTTCTTGATTTAGATCTCTCGATTGAAAATGCGGAAATAATTAGCAAAATCTATGACAAAAGAGATGATTTTAATTTTGACATTGTTAATTATCCCTACTTGGATGGGGATGTTCCCCGAGCAACTTCTTATGGGGTGTATGTGTCTCAACTTATTCGTTTTTCAAGAGCTTGTACTCGAGTTGAGGACTTTAATATTCGTAATCTTTGTATAACTAAAAAGCTACTCAATCAGGGTTACCGTTACCATAAACTTCGTAAAACCTTTTCAAAATGTTATTATCGTAACCCTGATCTTCTTTCCAAATATAAAAGTAATTTAAGGACTCTTCTGCGACAAGGACTATCACAACCTGACTTCTATGGTGATGTGATTTATAAACTTCGTAAGATTCTTGGTCATTATCACTTTCATACTGTCTTTGTTAAACTTGTTAAAAAGAGGTTATGTCCCTATCATATCATTTTGCAACGTACTGCATGCTTGTCGGTGGACCCTTTTACAGTTCGCGGCTATACTTTCCTCTTTAATTGTACGATTATCGGACAGGCTGTGGACCCTATGATAACGCCTACCTAAAGCCCATTGGGACGGTGGCGTTTGATGTTTGTCTACGATCTTTCTTGTCGTGCCCTTAATGGTTTATTCTGTTGTTGCTCTGGCTTCTGCCAAGTCATTGAGTACCTTCATTGTGGCTTTCTAGTTTTTTGTATTATATTTACACGAGCATGTTTGTGTTTTACTTATATTGCTATTGATGCTGCCTTGTTGGTTAGATATTAGGCGGTGATTTCTTTATTTACACTGTCCAGTTTTAATGGGATGACAGTAGGTTAAGTGTGAGGTTTGGTGCACCCTAGAACCGGTTTAGTGGCCTACTTTGTCACTGACCGTTCCAAGGCGGTAGCACTATTATCAACCCTTTTGTGTTTGTGATGTCGTTTGCTTTTATTATTACTTTTGCCTCCTTGTTTGTCTGTTTGCATGTTTGTTTCTGTGTTTTGTGGTTGACTGTTCTCGTTGAATGCTACTTTCCCTGTCCGTTCTTTTTATATTTCTTCTTACCATTGCTGCTTGTAGTAATTCAATAGTAACAATTTTGCTGTGTACCTTAACTACCGCTTTCAACTTATTCACATATTGCAATTGGTGTCTAAAACCATATTGAAATACTGAGTGTTCCATCATCCAGTATAGAACTGCTTATTACTTTCACTACTAACAGGGTCGTCAATTTGTGCTACTCTTTCTTTTTCTAAATATAGTTTATAGGTGTATTCGCTCTCGGTAACACTGTTAAACACCGAACACATCATATTTTCCCTCACTACTGTCAGTGTCACTTAATGTACCTGAGGCGTCGCCTTGTTGAAATATCTTAACCTGAAAGCAATGGCGAGTTCGGTGAGAGACTTTCATAAACAACTAACGAAATGTGTCAGGGGTGAAATTCAAAAGAGGAATTTTTTGTATTGACTTTCCTAGAATTAAAAAAAAACAGAAAAACAACATTATAATCTGATAATAGGCCTTGTATTCTTCACTAATAGAACAGAAGCGAGTTACCGAACAACTTTTAGAGCCTCAGAAGCCAAATAAATAATAAAAAGACTTGCATCACGTCTAAATACTCTCAGCTAATCATTAGTTATTAAAGGGGAAATATCAAACTTTGCCTGCTATAATAGTATTAGCTCCGTTTATCGAACCTAAGATAATGTTACTGGCGGCATATTTCTCGCATACAATAATATGTCTTTTTCTAAACCATTACGTGGTCCGAGTATTAACTTTCATACCCCATCCAACCCATGCTCCAAGAATAATAACATCCTGCTAATATAAACTTTCCCATAGCTTAATGGAATTAAGGCGGGACCACGTAAAGCTAAACAATGTTATGTTAAGACATTGTATATTGTAAATAATAAATCATAAATAAATTGAACAATTTCCTTAATAAATCGAATATGCACAGTTACGTAATTATAATATTGTATTTCAAATAATACTATGATCAACCACTAGAGCAAATCGATGGCACTCCGTCGTATATCTACGCACTATTTTTATTATTGGAATGTGTTTAGACTTGATCCAGTCATAACAAACTGAAAGTTAAAGCAAACAGAGAAGCAGAATTAAACAGACATAAGATATTGACTAAGTTCTTCATTTTGTTACATTTATTATATTGTTTACATGTTATGCAGATGTGGTAGATCTTTTTACAAATATGCAAAAGAAATATCTGAAGGGAAAACAAAGATATTACAACAGTGTTGCCTTAAACCATCGGTATTGCTCACATGGTGTGTTTACAAAATCAGAGTGCATGTTATGTTTTACTTACACAATTTGTGTACACGATTTTGCAATCATTATTTCAGACGCTTCGATAATGCAACCTCATTTTAAAACATAATGCCTAATTAAATGGCCTCGTTTAAACACACTGGGGTATAGCTTTAATAGTAGTGTGTAACATACGAGTGTACGTAAGAATGTGTTATTTAACATGTATTATTAAATAGTTAATGCTGATTTGTTATTGGGGAAGTCTTTGACGTCACGTCCTTCAGCCGTCAGGATATAGATATAAAAATCGAACAAAAAAAACGGTTGACAATAGGGATACCGCCTTGGAACGGTCAGTTGCCAAAAAAGGCCGCTTTGGGTTTAAACCAGGTTCTAGGGTGCACCAAGCCTCACACTTACCCTACTGTCAATCCAATTTAACGGGACAGTGTAATTAAAGAAATCCCCACCATGAACTATTCTCTGCCATTTTAAACGATTTCCAACGTCAGAAAACATCCTCCTTGTTAGCATTGTCTTTCATGTTTGTTGTTTGTCGTTTTGCGTGTTTTTGGTTTACTGTGAAAGCTGCTTTTCTTGTTCGACTTTTATACTTATCCAAAACAACAATTGCAAAGCTACGTTAAAAAATAAAATATTTTTTTAAAAACACTATAAAGCTGTATATTTCCTACGTTTGGTGCTGAGAAATGGACATGCAATGCAGTTTGTGAGAAATTGCTTGTATTATCTTTAATCTCTCGAAAATGTGTATGTAAAATACATAAAAACCGATGTCTGATAAAATTTAAAGATGAATAAAAGGCCAAATAAGACATCACAAACACAAAAGTGTTGACAATAGGGCTAATGCCTTGGAACGGTCAGTTGCAAAAAAGACCGCTGGGGAGGGTGTGGGGGTATGTGGGGGTTTTTAAACCAGGTTCTAGGGCGCACTAAACCTCACACTTACCCTACTGTCAACCAAATAAAACACGACAGTGCAAATAAAGTAATCCCTGCCATGAACTATTCTCTAACCAACAAGACAGAATTACTAGGCAATATATGTAAAATACCAAGATACTCGTGTATATATAAATACAACAAAAACAATAGCCTAGCAAGCCTGAAAGAAGGTACTCAGTAACTTTGCAGAAGCCAGAGCAACAAGAGAATAAACCATTGCGGGCACGACAAGACAAGACGGCAGACAAACATCAAACGTCACCGTCCTTTTGAACTTTAGGTAGACGTCATCATATGGTCCACAGCCTGTCCTGTCATCGCATAATTAAGAGGAAAGCATAGTGGCGAACTGTAAATGGGTCCACCACCAAGCATTCAGTGCGTTGTAAAACGATAGAGTCATAACCTCTGTTGATAAACCTTTTAACAAGTTTAACAAAGACAGGCATAAACCATGTGGTGCAGTCCCATGTCAAATGCATGTTTGTATACAATCGAAAGTGTGCATGTGATGAAGATGATCTGCGTCAAAATATGATACGTGCGTCGACGCATTTAGTGCTTTAATCAAATATAAAAAAATGCAGTTCGATGAAATTTATCTTGACTATGCTCAATTGCATTCGGAACCCTGCCTCGACCGAGAAATGAGAAAACAAACGACACAATCAGGTGTATTAGCTCTATTGGATTAACGTTCTTTATGATAAATAGTACAACTAATATTGAAAAGCGGATCCGTCACAATATTACGAGGGTTAAAAGTCGTCAAAGGGTGTTCTTGAATCTCTAAATGGGATTTACGACGCAGGTTTGGAAGTACGCTGTCTCGTCTCTACGGAAGTAGGATTGTAACACAGATTAAACCATTTGTTTCTGATTTGTTGGCATCCTTTTTCAAACTGTTTATATATGCAAACATTTCCGTTGCCATTGTTTTTATTGACATGTTACGGAAAGACAGAGGTCAGTTGAAACGTATATCTCACTAAGAAGCTGCCTTCCTTCCTTAGGATATGTAATACAATTAATTTGATCTAGAAATGGTTCATACCAAAAATATGTGTGCTTAATGTGTTTAAAAGACTGAAATATATTTAATTTTCACCGGCAGCATGTCATTTAACATGTGTTCCGTTTATTGTTCAGGAGATATATTTATGATTAATTTCACAGAAAACCACCCATGTCCGTACCTCAATTATGTCGACAACTTGGTTTAAGAAAACATTATACAATCTTGAAAATAATTATTTTACTAGAGATGCCCACTTTCTTTTATCTTCGTGTACTGCAAGAGGGTGTAACATCTGATTGTCAGCTTAAGTCATACACTTAACTTTGTCGCTACAATGCATTTTAAACCATCATTGAACAATAGGAAATAATGTGCTTGTTTGAAAAGATCAGTGGTCTAATTAGATATGTCAAATATGTTTTATAAATTCATAATTTCTTCCAGTTTGTTGTCATTCAAGCAACTGGCAAATTTTGGTTAGAACCCCTACCTGTTATGTTGTAAAAAGGTCCATTTGAATTTCATCCGTTTCCAAAAGAGCTCTGCGCAGTATATTGGTCATTCCTTGTTCTAATTTATGACACCAAACACTCACGGATGGCGGGGGTATAAAGTACTGGGATTACAAAGGGAAAATGTTATCATCTGCCTCTACCACAAAAGATCGATCATCATCTATGACCTAGCATGTGATAAAAATGACGTAAAATACCGTTTAAACAAACAAGTCAAACACATTGTTTTGTATGCGTGTTTTTGGTTGATTATGTTCTGTAAATCTACTTCCAGTTTGTCTTGTATACCCAATTAACGGAGCTGATGCAGATTTGGAGTACAATAATATAATATTACCATCAAATTTACAATAAAACATCCGACGTCACTTGGCATTAATTGGAACAACGAATTTGAACTTTACCCTCGCGTTACAAATTTTCACATTTTCATTTAAGAAAATGATTACATAAACAATACCTGTATTATAAATTATAACCTGTTTTATGCATAACCTTCGTGTTCATAAGACACAACGTAAACGTTCATTATTGTTTGCGGCGCTTGTTTCAGCCAAAAGTTGTTTGGACTTTTCAGACAAAATGCATACAGATACCTAAGCAAGTTGTGTATCAGTGAAATCGACAACTTTTCAAAATCGGTTGAGAAAAAAACAATTTGTGCGCGAATGTTTTTGAAGGGGCATTTTCAATGCAAAATTCTGCTGCATGAACATTTTTGAAAATGTTCTTGTTGTTTAGAACAGTTATCCAAAATGTTTTTCACATTTTCAAATGGTTTGTGGAATAGACGGAAAGCAAAACAGAATTCCAACGATGTACTGGATTCCCAAATTAAACAAACAACCATATAAAGGAAGCCTGTTTTATTTCCAATTATAGTTCTTGCACCACTACAAATATCTCCAAACTTTTAACATATTGTCTTACTGCCGTTAAAGATCACGTTAAACAATATTGTGGTAAAGCTTATGAACACTCTGGGATTAATTTGTTTTGGTCTATTAAAAATGCAGGCGACTTTGATAAAATTTGCAATAAACGTCAAACTTCATCAATAAATACTTATGATGTTTCTACATTATATACAACTTTAACACACAACCTTATCAAAGACAAGCGTATTGCTCTCATTCAAAAAACCTTTGCTAGTGAAAATACTACATTTTGGCCTGTAACAATATTAAAGCGTTTTTTAATAACGGCAGTTTGGACCATTACATTATGTGGACTTGCCCTGACCGTTCCAAGGCGGTAGCCATATTGTCAACCCTTTTGTGTGTATGATGTCGTTTGCATTTAATATTACATTTGCCTTCTTGTGTGTTTGTGTGCGTGTTTGTTTCTGTGTTTTGTGGTTGACTGTCCTCCTTGAATGCTACTTTCCCTGTCCGATCTTTTTATATTTCTTTCTTGCCATGAAGTTTGTGAATCACTTATTTTTCAATTAATATTTTCGTCAATGTATGGAACTACCATTTATAAACAAATTGTTGGTATCCTACGGGTACGAACTGTGCATCACTTTTCGTAGATTTGTTTTTATATTGCTATGAAAGAAATTTCATGTTGAGTCTTTTACCCAGGCAGATGTAAATGAAGCCTTTAATGATACCACTCGATATCTGGATGACATATTAAACATTGACAACCATTTCTTTTCTACCATTATTCTAAAAAACTTCAACTTAACTAAGCTAATTTTTCTTATATTAATGCTTCTTTTCTCGATTTACATCTCGTTATTGAAAATGAAGAACTAATTAGCAAAATCTATGAAAAGAGAAATGATTTTAATTTTGATATTGTTAATTATCCCCATTTAGATGGGGATGTTCCCCAAGCAACTTATTATGGGTATGAGTCTCAGGTTATTTGTTTTTCTAAAGCTTGTACTCGAGTGGGGGACTTTAATATTCGTAATCTTTGTATAACTAAAACGCTACTCCATCAGGGCTACCGTTACCATAAACTTCGTAAATCCTTTGCAAAATTTTATTATCGTAACCCTGATCTTCTTTCCAAATATTAAAGTAATTTAAGAACATTTCTGCGAAAAGGACCTGACATCTATGGTGGTGATTTACAAACTTCGTAAGATCATTGGTAATGATCACTTTCATACTATCTGTGTTAAACTTGTTAAAAGGTTTATCAAAAGAAGTTATGGCCCTATCATTTTGCAACGCACTGCATTCTTGGTGGTGGACCCATTTACAGTTCGCCACTATGCTTTCCTCTTTAATTGTGAGATGACCGGACAAGCTATGTACCCGATGATGAGTTCTACCTAAAGACCAAAAGGACGGTGACGTTTGATGTTTGTCTGCAATCTTGTCTAGTCGTGCCCTCGATGGTTTATTCTCTTGATGCTCTTGCTTCTGCCAAGTCATTGAGTACCTTCTTTGAAGATTTATAAGCTATTGTTTTTTGTATTTATTTATATATGCGAGCATCTTTGTGTTTTACTTATATTGCCTATTAACGCTGCCTTGTTGGTTAGAGAATAGTTCCTGGCGTGGAATTCTATGACAGTAGGGTTGGTACACCCTAGAACCTGGTTTAAACCCCCAGCGCATTTTATGCCACAGATCGTTCTAAGGCGGTAGCCCTATTGTCAACCGTTTTTGTGTTTGTGGCGTCATATGAATTTATTCTTTGTTAGCATTGTCATTCATGTCCTTTTGCTTGTTTTGGGGTTTACTGTGTTCTGTGAAAGATGCATTTTCTGTCCGACTTTTAAACTTATTTTTAAATTGTTGGATATTCGTAAATGAAGACACCCTGAAAGTTGTATAGCAAAATATAAAGGCTAACTGAAGTTATATGACATTTCTTAATTTTTTGTTAAACCAACGGAATTTATATGGGTCAAGCCCCATCACAAATCATTTGGGCTGTACAATATCTTTTGTTAACCGATTTTTAAAACTAAGGTATTATTATTAACCTCTAAAAATTCCAGTTCTGATGATATATAATTAATGTACGTACTAATAAAATTGCTCATGTTGATGCTGAAAAACCTTAGACTGAAACAAGCTCCCCGAACAATAGTTCACACATGAGGTATTGTTTGCCTTAAATGAAACGGTTCCTCAATCGTGATAACTCGACATATCCCGTCATTCTTCGGGATTATGGTTCGTGTGTATTTCGACGGATCTGTTGTTTTTTTCAAAATCTTGACATTGTGTTTGTTAACCGGAAAGCAAAGGAACAGAAAATAGTGCATATATAAATTAAAAATTATGGCTTTAGTCACATATGTAATAGATAGAGTATGGTTTCACTGAGTTGGTTAATGTAAACATCGAGATGGGCGTAGTCATTCGAGGTGTTTAAATTAAACAACGAGATGAAACCCTATTCTATTTATTGTGTAGCATGTCCATTTCAGCACCCTGCCATACTCTAACTTCCAATAAATGGTTGTTGTAGTACACCATTTATTCTGAAAGGTGTTATTTTTAATTAAACGATTTACACCTGTGCTATTACAAAGAGAATTTTCAGTGACCATGCTACAAGTTCCGATATGTTTTGTTTTGGAGAAACGTTTTCAATGTGATGTAGTATCCATGCAAATAATCCTTGTGCATATTGTTACATGTAGGATATGTTGTCCTCGAATAGTGAACGCGGTGGCAACAACCTGATCATGACATGACCAACTTTTTATTGCCTATGACCTAATAGTATGTTACTAAGTTTATTTGAACTTGCTTATAATTTTATTATTTTACTAAAGTGACAAATAACATCGTTACAAAATATGACATATACAGAACAATGCAGTATAAAATAGGCAATATTAAGTAAGCAAATGAATATCCAGCTTAATGAGACTTATAGTCACTATAGAAATTACAAATGCATTAATGATTTTACAACTTAGTTATTCTTTATTTCCTCCATGTATAAGGAGATCTATTGTACCCGTTTTTGAGCGAAGAGAAGTTTTAACCCTTGATTATATCTTTATGTAAACGACACGTATAGGTCAATGAATTATAGATTGTCCACAGTAAACTCGGGGGCAACAACATGACGATCAAACTGTCAGCGCTCTGATTAGACTGACCTATATGCGAGTATAATATAAAAAATATGGTTATCATTATCGGTGGTGTGTCCAGGGAGTCCACGAATCCATGTAGTGTCTCTCACTCGGGAGTGTACCGGCCTAATATTTAAGTGTTTTATAGTTGATCCTGTGGGAGGGTAGTTGCTATTCCTTCAACTGAGCTAGTATTTAACAGCAGTTTATCAAATGGATGGTCTTTCCCGATGTAAGTATTTAATAGCTCTGGGCCCAGAGATAGGACCGACCCCATATTTAAGTCTTTCATAAATGCGGATCTGGGGAGCACTAATTGTTGTAGAAGTATTCTTCTTGTAATACATTAATTAAAACATAACAATAGCAAGCCTGTAACAGTTAAATTGAAATACAGTGTAGCGTTATTTTCATTGCAATACGTATTCTTAAAATAACATAACACGAAATAAAATCTATACAAACAAATGTGTTGGGGTTTTTTCAAGTTCACAATACCAAACATATCGACAAATCTAGCGAATAATAATATATATTTCACAACATGCCAATAATTAATTCGAGATCGTGTAGCTTTAAACAAATGCATGGTGAAAGAAGTATTTCAACAGTAAACAGAGGTCGATTACTGTCGTTATGTATTTCGCCGAAACTCCACTTCCGTTGTAATGTAGTAGCCTAACAGTGATACTGAGGAATGCATAACTAGACCAAGTAATCTTCATTTTATGAACTACATCTTGTTATTGTCCTATTTATGTTACACGCAGAGAGGCATTATAATCTACAGGATTATACCCTTTGGTATTCAATTAGTAAAATTGAAATGCATAATATGACCACTCCAATAACTTAAAGGGGCATTTCAGATATGGTCAACAGATGTTAATACTATGTATTTCACATTTTATTTCTTCATGCTTTTGTATACTAACCTGGTATATAGCTATTTAAAATCGGTTTATATTAAGTGTTTATTGGAATTTCAGCAAAGGAAAACTAATACGGTTGTTAAATGATTACAATTGTTCCGTATGTTTTAAGGTTGTAAAAATCACCTGCCTTTATGCTACGCGTAAACCAATTTACATTAAAGGTGTTGACTATTTTCAAACAATATTTATTTCAAAGGGCTCTGAAAAACTTGGAAAAAGATGAAATAAATATCAAAATGCCATAAACAATAAAGGATATATGACCTATTGAAAATGTGCAAAGAACAAAAAGGGAGGCGGACATCTTGGAACGATGACGTCATCACGCCTTTTTTACCATATATTGTATATTGACAAAATACATTTTAAAGCAAAGAAAATCACTACAAATTGATTAAAAAAAATATACAGATGTAAAATGTTTAAATCGTATGCTTGTTTTTCATTTGCAATAGGTCATATCTCCTTTATTTGTGATGGTATTTTGATAATTCAGCTTTTTTCAGAGCCCTTTTAAATAAATATTGTTTGAAAATAGTGAATTAACCCTTTTAAGTTATATTGATTTACGCGTAGTATGCGCTTATTGCCAAGTTGAAAATACATGAGACTAAACCGAAACTAGCTTTACAATTATTTGATGCATTTGTTTCATCAACTATAAACTACGGGAGCGAAGTTTGGGGCTTCTCAAAGTCTAAACCATTGGAAAATTTACATTTAAGGTTCTGTAAACAAGTATTGGGAGTTAGACTATCCACAAGCAATTGTGCTGTTTATGGGGAACTGGGAAGATTTCCACTTTATATATTAAATAGATATGTACGTATTATCAAGTTCTGGTTAAAAATATGCAATAGTGAAAATATCATTATAAAATACATTAGAGAGTCTTCGTTACAAGACGTAGAAAAGGGATATACAAACTGGTTTCTTAAGGTTAAAATGTTGCTAGAGAAATATGGTTTTATGTATGTTTGGAAGGACCAAAATGTAGAAAATATCAATGCATTTTTATGTATTTTTAAACAAAGACTACTGGACGAATTTTTACAAGAATTTAGAGCCAGAGTTGATACGAATCAGGTACTTATGTTGTATAAGGTAGTTAAAGAAAACTTAGCATTTGAATCTTACTTGGATATTATTATCTCTAGGAGCTTACGAACATCTCTATCAAAATTACGCTTATCGGCACATCATTTACGCATTCAAAAGAATTAAAAGAAAGAATTAAAAGAAATAATCGTGTATGTCGGCTTTGTGTTACAAATGAAGTAGAAGACGAGTATCATTTTGTGTTTATATGTCCCTTGTATTCAGATTTAAGAACAGTGTATTTAAAGCGTTTCTATAGACATAGACCTAGTATGTATAAATTTACGCTTCTCCTTTAAAGTAATAACAAATCAGAAATACTTATGCTAAGCAAATTTATCAATAAAGCATTTTTGCTTTGTATAAATCGTTTTAACAATAATAATACTTAATAGCGACCTAACTTATTTACTCAGAAAATTAGATTTTCTGGGCGGAGGGTTATTCCCTACTGTATATTTTGATTAGTGTCAGTTCCACTAAGACTGAAATTGCTAATAGGAGTGCATCCAATATTTATCATACCTATGAATTTGTATTTATTTGTATTTATTTGATTCAATTTATTTTGAATGTAGTCATACACCATAACTATTCACGTGTATATTGAATGTATGTATATGCTTTTGTGTATCACGAAAAACTGTAAAGTTTAAGTGAATAAAGAATAAGTTCTGTTATATAAAGGCATCAACCCCTTTAACAATTAAACATAAACATCTAAATACATGTATTCATATCTGTATATTCTTTCAAAAGGAAAGTTAATTCAATATTAAATAAATAGTAACTCTTTTTCAAATTTTCGAACACTTGTTCTTTTTCAAGAAAAAGCACAGAAATACAACAAATTGTATTCCTGTGCTTTTACTTGAAAAAGAACAAGTGTTCGAAAACTATTTATTTAATATTAAATACATGTAGCTATGTGTGTAAGTATCTTCCTTATAAATCTTCAATACAAAAAAGACGAATTCCCCTTTTGATCAAACTGTTGTTTGTTTAAGGTTTAAAAACTAGGATATATAATGTCTTAGTAACTTGAATTTTCCAAACTATTCCGAATATTTCTCAACTTCTTCCCATATCTTGTGCAATTCATTAGTCGTCAAGAAGAGGTGAGTGTGGTATCACGTGATTTATGCTATCAGGAGACAGTGTGTCAAATGGGTGGTTACTGACCTACACTACTATATATTAGAGCTTCTTACCAACGTCCTACAGCAAGTATAAACATCACTATACAGTGCCATTTTTCTCACAAATCGTTTGTAATGCAAACTGTGGACATACTTTGTTTGCTGGTTGCCTCGTTATGGCTGACCGAGGGGTTTGTTTTAAATACGAACAGACCAATGGTGCAACGAAATGTGACAAAAACGTTGTCTGTGGACAACGGACGTAGATGGGGTACCTGGAGAGATCCGGAGTTTTGTGGTCTAGGGACATACGCTGTAGGATACAATATGAAGGTAAATAGTGAAAGGTTTGACAATATATTCGTACGACTTTTAGTACAGTGGTACACTTTTTAGTAACAGTGCCAGAAGTGGTAAAGCAGGTGGTTTTAAAATGTCGCGAAACCGGATAAAACATAATCCTGATTCGGAGTAATGTTTTCTATATTGACTAATTATTACCGTGCAATTCGTCAGTACCTTGCTCAACTGTCTTTGTTTGTTGGTGACTGTCTCCGGTGTTTTGTCGTACATTATATTGCTTTATCTTTTGTAGCTAATGTTGCTTAGTACAATTCTGAATACTTCCTGGGGTGTTTCTAATTATATACTGAAACAAACTTATACTACGCCATGTATATTTATTCCATATTGTCTTCTATATAATGTTCATCTCTCTATAGAAAAATCTATGATTTTAATGTTGATATTGTTAATTATCCCCACTTAGAAGAGATGTTCCCCGAGCAACGGCTTATGATGCATATGTTTATCAGCTTATACATTTTTCTAGAGCTTGTAGTCGAGTTGAGGACTTTAATATCTGTAATCTTTGAATAACGAAAAAGCTACTCCATCAGGTCGCACTTTACCATAAACTTTGAAACAAACCTTTCTAAACTGTATCATCGTAATCCTGATCTACATTTAAAATATTAACGTAATCTGAGAACTCTTCTGCGACAAGGACTATCACCAGCTTGTCTTCTATGGGGATCTGACTTACAAACTTCGTAAGACCCTTGGTCATAATCACGTTTATGCAATCTTTTTTAAAGTTGTTATAAAGTTTATCGAAATAGATTATGGTCAAACGCACTGCATGTCTAGTCGTCGACCCATATACAGGTTGTCATCATGCTTTCCACTTTGTGTGATGACCGGACAGAGTGTGGACAATAGGCGATGTCTATCTAAATCCTGTGCGATATCCTTTGATGTTTGCCTAACATCTTGTCGTGTCGTACCATCATGTATGATTTGTTCTCTTGTTGCGCTTTCTCTTTTTAGCGCAACAAGGGAAAACACAATACAGGGTCTGACAAGTCATTGTGGCTTTCCAGCCTTTTTTATGTTCATGCATACATGATCATCTATGCTGTATACTTGTATTGCCTGCCAATGCTGCCTGTCTTGTTAAGGAATATAACCTGGAGGAGATTTCTTTATTTGCACTGTCCCGTTTTATCGGATTGACGATTTGGTAAGAGTAAGATTAAATGCACCCTATAACTGGTTTAAATTTCACCGGCCATGTTTTGCTTCATGAACATGTTTATGTTTATTTAAATCAAAATCAATACACAACAATAGATATTTACAATTCCCACATTGCAATATCTGTGAAAAGCGAGAATAAGATTTTATTTGATGACGTAGAAAACGTTGAACAGGTAAATTAATCCACAGGTAAATGTATTTATCTGGCAATAGTTGTGCGGCTATACAATTCAGATTTACCTCAATTCGCCGTGCAGTCACGCAGTGGTAAAAGTAGTATCTACCTCAGGCAAATAATACTTTTTTTACATACAACTTAATAGCGGGTTTAAATATATGTTTCTCTCCTAGACTATCAAGAAATGTTCATATGATGTTTAAGAGTTAAATTTGTAAATTGATAATAGTACAAAAAGGGTGGCCATTCAACCTTAAACCCCAGCGGCCTTTTGTGTGTCACCGACCGTTCCAATGCGGTATTCCTATTTGTGTTTGTGATGTCACGTGCCTTGCTTCTTATTAACATTTTACTTATTTTTTTGTGTTATTGCGTGTTTTGGGTGACTGTGATTTGCGAAAGCATATTCATGTTCGACAGGTGTATTGTTGTTTACATTGTTTTACTTTAAGGTTTTGGAATGAAAGATAACTTTAAAAATGTGGTATAACAAGAAGGAAGATATACATTTGTTTTATAGCCAGCAGACTCATTTCAGTACTCTTGCTAAGTGTGTCAAGATAGTACAAAAGCTTAACAAGTAAAGTTTAGGATTGATTGCCAATGAAGAAAATACAAGTACAAAATTACGTGTAACTGTAACATGAAATATTGATCAAATACGAATCAGAAAGTCAATAAAAGTAATTCAAGCACACATTCAAGCACATCCTCAGCCTAAAATTGCATCGAACATCTCACTAACAAGCTATATTTCCTTCCATAATACTTTGAAATTTATGTTGGCAAATCAAAGTTAACGTTGCGTTATGTGTTCGGCTCAGGGTATTTATTTCTTATATGTCTTTACAACAACAGTTAAGTATTTCCCTTGCTAATTGCTCTTGATGTTGACTTTATTGTTAGAAACTCCTTTTGATCGGATGTTATTTTATTAACGCTGTTTGGTCAATTTGGGTGCTAAAGATAGAAAAATAGCAAGATTGTGTACAGATAAAATCGATTAAAACTAACCAGTAGGTACCCAGTCTTTTTCACTCTTCATTTCGTGGTCTGTCCTGATTATTGCGTACATAGCTTTGTTTTGATCGTGTTTGTGGTTGACTGTGGTCCTTTTCCTACATTTCTTGTTCGACTTTTATATCTACTTTTGCTCATTTCACTTAGTTTGTTGTACAGTGTGGATCTATGGTGAAATTGCGTGCTGGTTCTGCGGTTTCTACTGGACATTTTTTCCCCTTTTCGTATAATCTCCCTATGTTTTGACTTAAACATTTTGGAAACTAATAACGGACCTTACGAATAAACTATTTAACAATCATCCACATACTATATATGCTTTGGAATAACATATAAGAAATCCGCTCTCTGTGCGTTATACTGCAAGAAAGTACTAATACTGATATAACCTAAATAAAAATAAAAGTTTGAATCGATGCGAGGCATTTTAAAATCGCGTGATTTTCCAGCCTGTTCTGTTTAAATAACGAAACACTCGTTTGGTATTACCGTTACTAACTGTATTTCGATTCCACAAACACTATAACATTTGCTATGTGTACATGCAACTGATTTGCTATTCTTACGTGAACTTGTGTCAGCAATATCGACCAAATACTTTATAAAAAGTGATATGTGTTACCCAGAGCAATAACGTTTAATAAAAGTGTGTTAATGTATTAAACCACTAATTATTTTTCCAGTTGAAACCAATGTTAAAATGTCACATATTGATTATTTGCTGCAACTTCAACTCACGTACGGATAATGCAGTAGTGTAAGTTTCATACTAATGCAGTAGTGTAAGTTTCATACAGAAAACTAATTTTCCATTTGAAAAATCGCCAGAAACGTGGGTCACAAGCCATGTAAGAAAGTTCTTGTTTGTTTACTAAACAGGTCAAGGGTACAGCTGTTTTCAGTGATAGTTGCTCACAAAGTGTATGCATAGAGTCGAACTTTCGAAAGTGTTCTTCAGTCACCCAGGAAAACCTGCAACAAAATCGAATAGAAATGGTCGGTTTTCTCCAACTTATAATGCCCATTTCCATCATAAAGGAGGAATTACTTTTTATTATAGGAACTACATGCAACTGGTGGTGGTAACCCTTACGCCTCATGGTATCCATCCCGCATACATTGCTACAATGGTTACAGAAATATGTGATACGGATAAGTAAATAGTAATGTGTCACTATTAGATTAGCAAACATTCATTACGTGGTCAGAGTATTAACTGGCATACCCCATAAAACCTTAATTTCGGCTTAAAAAGTTTGGATATTGTAAAATTAAAACATTTAATATGTAATGTTAAGCATGTTATCACATTCTTTCGATAAAACATGTTTTTAAATGTGTTTTATTGACGAAATATCCGTTATAAAATCCTGCTAATATAAGCTTTCCCAACGCTTAATGGAATTAAGGCGAGAGCACCTAATGTACAGCATTTTAAATTAAAATTAAGTTAATCTTACTGTGTTGTCATTATTGCAAATAACAAATAGCTCATCCATCTCCATGTTGCTGTACTAGCTTATGAACCTAGCTCTAGAATATTTTCAAAATGACATTATTAACTCTACACAATTCATTATTTTATTTAGTTTGATATGTGTATTTTAATGTTCCATCGCTGAAGGCGAGAATGGGAATTATGGAGAGCAGTATTTAACATCGAAATATTATTGAATGTATTCAGGGTGTGAGTATGAACGTTTACAGACCAGAGATAACTGTTAGACATTACAGAGGTATATTGACGGAAGTGGCATCACCTGACTGGTCTATTAACTTGCATGCGAACATGTCCCGGTGCGAATGTGTATAAAAGTCATGCACATTGCTCATATCGTATTAACAACACTGCGTTATACTATAATGTGTATTGTAAACTTTCACAGGATCCTAAACACCATGACATGGTCCAAAATCGGAGAAGTATACATAATTTCTGTATGTTTACTGCCATTCGTTTTTTTCCAGATAGAACCCTATAGAATAACAGGAGACGATAGTGAACTGAATGGTATCGAGTTACGCTGTGAGTCAATGACGGGAGATAAGTATGACTCGGATATCACATCGGCTGTAGGGGATTACGGTGATTGGTATCATCGAGTGACAAGCTGTAACAGTCAAGGTGTACCACATTTCCTAACGTCGTTCGCTATGCAGACGGAGGACGACCAGGTAAGATGTTGTTGAGTGATGGCGAATTGGGTGTTCATTGGTATTTTTGATACTGCTCGTTCCAAGGCGGTAATCCGCCAACTAACGGCAAAACTACACTACTAAACCGTGTGTCCAAACTCTGTTCAGGTGTTCAGGTCATATAATAATGTATATGTGCCGATTAAAAATAAGGGTTTGTTAACGGGTTCTAAATATATCCGTGATTCAATATGCATAATTTCTTAATTTGACGCTCCAGTTACGGGGTTTGGCCTGGCTGGCTAGTTAAAACCGTATTTGTAAAGTTTGGATTTTCAAAATGCGTAAGTTATATATATACCTCGTCGTCAGTAGGTTTAGAAACGGTGTATATATGATGTAAAATTTGGCTGTTGCTGGCGTGATAGCTACTTCAACCATTTAATGTTTGCGGTGTTTCATACCTTGCTTGTATTGATCCGTGTAGTTTTGTTTGTTCTAAATGCGTGATTTATGGCTGGCTGGATTCAATGGATGCTACCTTTCCTGCTCGCCTTTAGTATCTAATTAGAAATTGTGATAATGGTGTATTTGATGGATATGGGGATGATAGGGTGGACTTAACGGCGATGGTGATCTACTTATAATAGGGTCTATTTGATGGACCTGATTATATCTACTTATAATTGGCGTATATTTGATGGATATTGGATGATTGGGTGGACTTAACGGCAGTAGGTGATCCTGATTGTATCTACGGCGATGGTGATCTACTTAAAATAGGGTCTATTTGATGGACCTGATTATATCTACTTATAATTGGGGTCTATTTAATGGATATTGGATGATTGGGTGACTTAACGGCGATGGGTGATCCTGATCGTATCTACTTATAATGGGGGTGTATTTGATGGATATGGGGATGATTGGGTGAACTTAATGTCGGTGGTAGGTGAGCCTGATGGTATCTCTTATAATGGGGGTGTATTTGATGGATATGGGTATAATGGGGTGGACTTAACGGCGATGGTTAATTCTGATTGAGATGATTGTAATTAGCATGCTGTTGATACTGGCATAGTGATAATGGTTATAGAATTGAATTGTCTTGATGAAATTGTTGATGATTGAGATGGTCTTGAGTATCCAAAAGAAATAGAAAAGAAAACTTTTCTTCTCGGGTATTGTTTTGTATATTACAACGGTGCTTGTTCTCTTGAAATAGCCAGTAGAACACGATCGGGTCATCTGGGGTGCTTTGTTTAGTTTTCACAAAAAAACAAGTAGAAATTGCGATATTTCGAAATAAATAATGCAAAAACAACACGATATAAAATCCAAGATTTTCCGCACTGAACACAAACAATTAGACGTTTTGACAAAATATATTTCGTTTATTTCGAATTTTCACCTTATTTTTGTAGAACTGTCGAAAGTTTCGCACCACCATTGTGAAACTCATCTCATGAGCAACCCAAGAACACCGAGAGCACACTATTCCATGTCGAAGTATAGTCAGTCACCGCGGATCCATTAACTCCTTGAACTGTTACATACAAATTAACCAACTTGTCTTATTTAGGATATGCATCTCCCGTGGGAATTGAATCCAGTATTTCAAATCAATATTGTTTTTGTGAGTTATTTTTATTTTATCCACAGGGTCCTAACGTCGACGATACGGCGGTGAATTACGTCAAGTTTCATTGCCGTGACCTAAAAAATGCTACAGACACAGAATTTGAACTTGTCCAACCACCGGGCCATGGCGACTTCGGTATATTCGGCGAATGGAGCGAGAGCTGTGACGAAAACACTGCGATTTGCGGTCTCCAAACACGACTTGAGGGACCACAGGGACAGGGGGACGACACGGCACTGAATGATGTGAAAATGTTCTGTTGTACCTAGTCGTTTGATTTACATAAACATTAAGAAGAAAATAAAGAATACTAAAATTTGTTTTTTTATTTTAATAATTCTCTGTCAATGCCAACACAAAACACAATGCAAACAGTACTCTGGTCTTGCGTAAAAACGTTTATTTATCCTTGCTTTATTGTACTGGACATTTTAGCGAACAGACCTCGGTTTTGTGTCTCATCCAAATGGTGTGTTTATTGTCCAGTATTATATGGTTGTCACAGCTTGAGGCGTTTACCACAGACTTATACTCGTATATATATATCCCATAACCTGTGATTTATATATGTCACTTACACTAATAAAACGGGTGGAGTCTTAAAGCAACGGACTCTACACTTAAACTGATACTAATACGTCAATATGAAAAGTCATGGGTGAAGTAGTTTCAATTCGACGAACATCCAACAAGTCGGAATATAAACCAGAAATCAATGCGTAAGATGTCACATTTAATCCCACATTTGTAGAAGTAAAATCGATAAATATACAACTTCCGATGATATTTCATAAAAATAAAGCAACGGGAACAGGATTTGAACCAGAAACCTTTAGGCTTTATTTGTAATAGGTATTTACCATTACACCACTGAATCGTATTTGTATGTAGTAGCATTCTCGACAATTAATAGTCATGACGTCATAACTATAGCGCATATACGCGCACAGACCTATCGTCCGCTAAATAATAAATCTGGATGAAAGTTTCCAGACGAAATCTTACCAGTGAGATTGTTAATAAATAGAGAATAATAAATGAGTATTCTGTATCAGGCCTGAGACGCCATATTAGCTCGAGAGCTTTATATAGGGTGTGATATGAAAATACACATTTTTTATTCTATTTATCATATACTTGAGCTTTGTCGAAATTTCAACTTCAGCTCACTCAGTACGCTATTTTCCAGGGAGAATTGTTTTTTAGATCTAGTCAGTTCTGATGTGCTCATGTCTGTCGCGAAAGTGGTACACAGCATTTATTTTTGTCCGAAATCTTATTGAAAATGAATTCCATTGAATTTGAAATTTTCTAATCAAGGTGAATTGTCATAAGTGGTTATTTTATCCACAGATTATGATTCTATAGCCAATAATCTGCCGCGAAAATAGGATGGAAGTAACTAATGAAACAATACCCGTGACAAATCGTATACAATCGTAACTAATCGATTATTTCCGTATCACTCCGTTAAAGGATCGAGATGAACATTCGGTTACTTCCGTGAAATGACACTTTTTCACCCTATAGCTTTATTCCCCGGCAACGAAATCTGATTGATATGACACGCTAGGTCTATGTCGTATCGTATATTCAAAAACAGCTCAATTGTAGGGAAGTATATGATAAATAGTATTACACCACCATGAGTTATTTACATGTGCGACCTGATGGACCATATCCTGAGACATCTCGAGGGACGTTTAAGTTATTGTGCATCATAGAATATGGTACTAAATGTACCATGTTATCCCAAAGTAGCTACAGTTCAGTGGTTAAAACTTCTGACGGTAAATTAGAAGATCATACGTCTATATAGAGCTCCAAAACATTCATTAGTGTACGCCGATATTCCATACAGATTTTGGATGTCATACAGTTGTAAAAACAAATAACATTACAGCAGCCATCTTGTTTAGATAAGACATCCTGAACATGTCACACATGCGCTTCTTGCGTACTGTCGTTTACAAACATTGACGACATCTTATGGAAAGTAAACATAAAAGTCGAACAGGAAATGTAGCATTCAAGGACCACTGTCAACCAAAAGCACGCATAGAGAAAAACAATGATTACAAACAATGAATCGAAGGCAATATATGAAATCATAAACACAAAAGAGTTGACAAGAAAAAATGGAAGCTTTACGCACGTAAACGACGTAAACGTGGTATAAGTAGATACAAAGGTCGAATAAAAAATACAATGTAGTCTTAACGGAACTTAGTAAAACAACAGTTCAAGTGGATATAAAGGTCAAACAGGAAATGCAGCATTCAAAGACCACAGTCAACCTTAAACACACACAGAAACAAACAATAACTACAAAGGTGAATAAAAGGCAAGATATGACATCATAAACATACAAGGGCTGGCAATAGGGCTGCCGCCTTTGAACGGTCAGTGGCAAAAAAAAGGCCGCTGGGGGTTTAAACCAAATTCTAGGGTGCAACAAACCTCACTCATCCCAATAAAACTGGATAGTGTAAATAAAGATAACCCCGCTAGGCACCCCATTGGAACTGTCAGTGGCAAAATGGTTACCTGGAATTTAAACCCGGCTCTAAGACCGGACCTCACTATTACCCTATTGTCACCGCACCTAAATGGGACAGTGTATTTTAAGGTGAATGGCCACCCTTTTTGTAATATTATCAATTAACAAATTTAACTCTTAAACATCATATGAACATTTCTTGATAGTCCATGAGAGAAACATTTATTTAAAACAGCTACTAAGTTGTATGTAAAAATAGGTATTATTTGCATGACGTAGATACTACATTTACCAATGCGGGACTAAATCTGAATTCTATAGCTGAAAACTATTAAAAACATTTACCTGTGGATAAATTTACCTGTTCAACGTTTTCTACGTCATCAAATAAATGTTATTCTCGCTTTTCACAGACATTGTAATGTGTGAATTGTAAATATCTATTGTTGTGTATTGATTTCGATTTAAATAGACATAAACATGTTCATGAAACAAAACATGGCCGGATAACTTTAAGAAAATCTTCGCAAGGCTTTAACGTTTAACACGCTAAACAGCATGTATAAGCAATATAAGTAAAATACAAAGACCATGTATATGTAAATATAAAAAAGCATAGAATGATACAAACCCAGAGCTACAAAGGAATAAATAGTTTACTGCATGACACAACAAGATTGAAGACAATATCAACAGTTATAGTTCTTTCAAAAACCGTTTTGATGGGATGTAGTTTTGTTTACACTGTCTTGTCTATTTGGGCGCTGAAGACAGGATAATAGCGAGGATTGTGCGCATATAAAATCGATTCAAGCTAACCAGTAGGCCTTATTGCCTACTGACCGTTCCAAGTCGGTAACCCTGTCTTCACCACCCTTTCAGTTGTTTTTTGTCTCTTTCATTGTAGTTTCTAGTCCTTGTTTGCAGTACAGTGCGGACCTACGATGCCATTGCGTTCGGACGCTGTGGTTTCTATAGGACCCTATATATTATTTTCCATAGACCTCATCCTTTGGTCCACACTATGTTGCTTCATCGCGCAATTCAGGAGGAAAGCGTAAAACCTGGTGTACATCAGTCAACCACTAAATATGCAGTGCGATTCAAAAGGGTAGGGTCATAACCTATTGTGGGGGATATTTTACCAGTATATACTAAACATAATAAACTGATACAATTAACAAAAGAAAGTAACGAAATTTAACTGGAACGCAAAATTGTGTTTTCTTTCAATAAATTTCATGAAAAGTGATGTTTTGAATTGTTGCTTTTAATTGGAAGGAAAACGTTAACTTATGAGACCTTTAGCTATGTGGTTTGTGAAACTAAGTCAAAAATATTCTTAGTCACATCTAATGTAATAAATTTCTCTGTAGATACGCAACAGTTTGAATCATATGTCTTGCACATATCAGAAAAAAATATTAATTGTGAAAGTTGTCACAACCAGATCCATGTAACTTTGGCAATTATGTTGTACATTGAATAGTTTAGGAGGTATGCCCCGAAAACAATAGTCAGACGGATAGACTGACCTACTAACATAACCTGTATATCCTTAGAAATAGGGATAAAAGTCAAATAGAAAATGTAGTATTCACCGCACACAGTCAACCAAAAACAAGCATTCATTACAAAACTTCCTTTTGCGGTGGTTAATTAAGACTGTGTTTTCACGTCCATAAAAAAAGATGTTCACGGATATGATCACCAAAATCATCAAATACCATCTCCCGATATCGTAGCTTGACCGTCCCTCACCACCACAGTATGATTGCTTCTGGTTAATTTATGTCATTTCAATAACACCTAATCCCTCATTACTCGTGCGCATAAATACTACTTCGTATGGTGCTTCGCTTCGGTCCATATAACATTCTAGGTCTGACTGCCCAGTCCATAAACTTGCATATGGACCTCAGCACCATACATTATCTGTTAAATATTATCTTTGATGCTGCTTGTCTAAATAAATATAAACTTGCAGACAATGACAGTTTCATACAGACAAATAAAGACAAAATTGTGAAGCCAATAGTAAATAGTCAAACATTTTTAAAAGATCATATTGAACTAGAATTTAGCTAATCAGCAGGACAGCAAAATCGAAGTTGGTGTCTTGAATTATATTATGTGTTGTCTAAAATAGTTGTATAAAACAATTTTGATAACAACCATTGAACATAATGTATGTGAACAAGCCTAGGTTCTGTGTGTTCACTTGTTTGTATGTATAGAAAACATTTGTATGCGCTCTCATCCAACAAGTTCTACAGTACGGAATATGTACCAAAGTGAACCAACGCCCGTTGACAATTTCAACAAAACATTCCCATCAGCAGTAAAGAATTCGATCTTTGGTGAACAAACTCTAGTTCAAAATTTCAACCAAACAAATGCATCGATTGACGTAGCAGGCTAATCACATAATGGGGACTCTCTTGAAATTAGAGAAAAACAAAACACGACGTCTAGCCAAATATTAAAATCTAACAACTCAAAAATTAGTTTTGCGAACTCCACTTTCTACACGGCAAAACATGTAAATTCAGAAGCATCTTTACTCCCCAAGGAATGGTAAAGGTTTTGTACAGCAGAATTTAAATTCTTGTCTGGAGCTGGGTTAAACTTCACGAGTCAATTTGCAGTTTATATATCGTGTACTCTTGGAAATGATGACTATTGGTCGTAAAGTGAATACAAGAAGTGGATATTAACCAGTGAGAAATTAATGTTTAACCATCTTTCAATTCATTCTGGTTTAAAGTTTGCTTTTGATTTTAAATGTTATGAGAAAGATGCCGTGTCACAAATCATATAAGAATAGTACAGGTTATTGACAGTGTCAAGGTAATACATGAGAATATATGTAGGGAAGAAAATCTCATTGCTTGAACACGATTTCTGTGAAACGAAGAAGCTGGTATTGTTTAAAATACCTTTAATTGTCGTAAGCTGCTTCCCATTTCTAGTGATAGCCTGTGCATTTGGTATATACACTGCAAGAAGGAGGATGAAGACCAGTCTAGCTGTCACTGGGACCGAATTAACACAGATGTGAAACAAACATTGGTGGACAGTCAAAACTAATGAAGGGACCTCCTGTATAAAGAGAACACGTTGTTTAAGAGACCAACATGTTTGATCCTAGTTGTTATGATTAATTAGAATACACCACTATTAAGAATTCAAGAGATATTTTGGTCTTCCCTTTCGAAGTCTATTAATACATATTTAACGTATACCGTATACCTCATTGAGCCTAGAAAGTGTAACAAGAATGAAGAATAGGTGTTTCAAACCAGGAAAAAAGGGTTTCAAACTTTGCTTTCAACACCTAACGAATGATGCATTGCGGAGACTGTCTTTGATACGTGGATATTTACTGGCGGTCACCAGTAGATTATATGGGTGTTAATTTTTATTGCTAAATTAATTTAAAATGATAATCGCATGTTTTGAAACTGACGGATATTAATTATGAATTGCAAACACTGATTGTTTCAAAATTCCTAAATATGATGTATAGTGTATTATTAAAGTTACTTTAAATGACTTTAACAATAAAATGTAACACCCGTATAATCTACTGGTGCGTTTTCATTGACGCCAGAATAGACTTGACACGGTTCTGATACAATAGAACTCATAGTTGCCCATGTGTTTGTTAAAATAAAATCTCAACGTGCTTTATACAAAATTGGCTACAACTTATACAACTCCGTCATGTAGTAGACCTTTTAATCAAATTATACTTTGTTACACGAAATTTATGAATGTTGATGTTTCACTTAAAAAAAACAAGCCATTTCAGTTTTGTGTTTAATGTTAAGAGATGTTCGGTGCTGTTTAAACCTTCGTTCCAAAAGGACAGGTCAAATATACCTTTCGATTAGCAGTAGCATATTAAGGACATATTTCGAGCCTATTGAATTTGTGGGGGTGGGGGAGAGAATTTATATAGGTAACTGTAAATCACTCTTAGCCATATAATTTCATGAGCAAAGTGTGGTATTCAATTTTTCTTCAGATTATGAGGCCCACACAATAAAGCATTTGTGGCCAGTACACATAATAACACATTAAAGAATGTTGTATATTTATTGTGTTGTGCGCTGATTTTTGATCTAAAGCAATTAAGAAATACCAGATAAGTTTTGTATTCAAAAGCTAAAATAAGAACATATATTTCTTCTTTAAAGTAAATTACAGTGTTGTTAAGTTATTCTTACCCTCACTATAGCAATGCTTTACAAATAAAACACTGAGAGCGGGCCTCAATTTATATACCTGAGTTGATCAGCCATGAAGCGTGCTGGTTGTAATTATTCAAGCTTCTCATGCTTTTTCAATGACCAAGTAGCGTTGGGAAATGTGTCCTTAAAGCTACAGACGCCCTATATCAATCGATTTCTTCTTTGTAGGCGTGTCTTTATTTGTAACTTCATGTTTACCAGCTCATGTATAAGCGAGCAAATATAGAGCATGAAATAATTTACTGTATAAACATCGACCAGTGCACATCGTACCTATACACAGGTAACAGTAAATTTTACCAAAAAAAAAAGTTAGCTTCTTTCGGGGCTCGAACACACGACCTTCTGATTTCAAGTCCTGTGCTCTATCCACTGAACTACAACGCTATTTGAGAAATTAGTATACTTACTACCATATATTATGAGGCAAAATTACTTAACATATTTTAACGCAACTAAAGATGGATTAATAAATATGCAGTCCATATTGTCGCAAGTGTATATCGACTTGTTATTTAGCGCTTGACGAGTTTGTGTGCGCGCTCTTGTTATTAGTAATGCCTATTTAGTGTTAAAAATGCTACAAAATACCAATTAATAGCAGTGGTCTAGAGGTTCAGCGTATATCTTTCAAATCTTACAAGTGCAAGACTGTGGTTCAAATCCCGTTGCGGGCAACTATTTTTTTATCACATATATTCTGGAGATATATTTATCGATTTTACCTGTACGGAGATTAAATAAAAATGTGAAATTGTACGTATCGATTTCTCCTTATATACCGTCTTTTGGGGTGTTCGTCGATTTGAAACTACTTCACACGTGACTCATTCATATTCATGAGTTATTACCAGTTAAAATAGGGACTGTATAGATTTAAGGACATATTTCCTCATATTTCCCATCGTTACTTGGTCATTGAAAAAGCATGGAAATCTTGTTTATTTACCGACTACATGCTCCATGACCGATCAATTCAGGTATATAAACTGAGGCCCGCTTGTAGTTTTTTCTTTGTGTTACATTGCTATATTAGATATTGTCTTGGGTAAGAAAAGTTAAACACAACTTTGTAATTTAGAAAAACATATTCATAATTTAAATGTTTAAATACAAAACTTGTCTGATATTTCTTTATTATTTCTAGAACAAGAATGATAGAAAAGCATTAAATGAACAACTTACTGTTGTATTTATATGTTGCTGCACACAATCAGGCTTTATTGGGTGGGCCACATAATCTGAATCAAAATTGAATATCACAATGTTCTAATGAAAAGTGATTTACTGTTACCTATATAAATTCTCTCCCCCACCTCACCACCCCATCCCCAAATACAATAGGCTTGAAATATGTCCTTAAGCATACAATATATAGAGAATAATAAATGTGTATTTTCATATCACACCCTATATCAGGCCTGAGACGCCCTATTAGCCCGAGAGCTTTATCTCGAGGGCTGATTTGGGTGGAGAGCCTGATCTAGGATGTGATATGAAAATACACATTTTTATTTTATTTATCATACACTTCAACTTTGTCGAAATGTCAGCTTCAGCTCACTCAAAACGCCGTTTTCCAGGGAGGAGAAAACGTTTTTTATTAATAGATCTAGTCCATTCTGATGAACTCATGTCTGTTGCGTAAGTGGTACACAAAATTAATTTTTTTCCGAAACTTTATTGAAAATGCATTTGAAATTTTCTGATCAAGATGAATTGTCATAAGTGGTTATTTCATCCACGGATAATGATTCTATAGCCAATAATCTGCCGCGAAAACAGGATGGGAGTAACAAATGAAACGCAGACGACAAACCATCCTCGTGACAAATCGTATACAATCGTAACTAATCGGTTATTTCCGTATCACTCCGGTAAAAGGATCGAGATGAACATTCGGTTATTTCCGTGATATGGCATTTGTTTCACCCTTAAATAAAACGAACTCCTGATTGATATGACTAGCTAGGTCTATGTCGTATCGTATATTCAAAAACAACATTTTTATAGGGAAGTATATGATAAATAGAGTAAATACTCATTATGCGTTGTTTTTTTCTTTTCAGTATACATACAAATCAGTATTTGCACGGGACTTCGATGTAGTTATTCAAATAGTGTCTAAACAGTTCAACGGTGATTCAGTATACAGTTATTTCATGGGTGTTTTGGCAACAGTCAAAACTATTGTCCCATGGTATCGGGGACGACCTGAAAAACTGTTGCCCGAGGCCGTTGGCCCGGGTCGTCCCCGATACCGAGGGACAATAGTTTTGACTGTTCCAAAAACACCCATGAAATAACAGTTTTATTACCTAATTCTTTACATAATCAGTTATTGCAAATCGGGATTAATTTGAGTTAGCTATAGGTGAAACAAAATGATAAAAGTTAAATGATTTAGCTATATTTCTTAATCGCTAAATTATGGCTAGACCTAGGCAGTTTCCTCGGTAGAATTTTGGGAATGTACATACTTTACATATAAACAACTTCAGTATCGAAAAATAATCAATCATTGAAAGAAAAAAAAACGCAGTGCTTCGAACTGAAAATGCACTTCAACACAGAAAATCGCAAGTAGAAAACAAAGCGGGTGGGCGTTGGGGTGCAATGTGCATGCCACCGGCCTCCATATAAAGGAATTTGCCTCGGTTAAATTCTAGGGCTGGCTAAAGGCCGGTAAAAGTTAAATCCTGACTCCGAACAAAACAAGAAATTGCAGCACAGCTGCTGGAAAAAATGTTGGACAATTCTGAACATAATATTAATATTTCAGGGGTCAAGCTACGGAGAAGGAGAGCACAGAGAAGGCAGAAATGCGACTGTATAAACTTCACAATTATTTTTATTGGCTTAATAAAATTGGATTAATGATTTATATATGTTGCTACTTTTTATTTAAATATATGATATATCTAGGCTTGCTTTTTTAAAGTTTTTTTTAATTTCGGCAGACACGTTTTAATAACTTATTTTATTTTGAGAGGTCATATTTAATTGCATATCAGTATCGGAGGCACCCGAGAGAGGATATCACAAATAGGAATCTGGAACCTGGCATCAGGGAGTAAGTAAGTATACTTACTTCCTGCTGGCATACAATAACAAATAGGTTCTTATAGATAGTTCTTAAACGTGCTTGGAGGATAGACTCCGGTGCACAAAGCGTTCCAGTTTACGTCCACATCTGACGGACGAGGCTAATGAAAAGTGTCTTGCTGAAGAACACAAAGACGAAACTCAGTGGCAAGGGTGAGGCTTGACGCCGGATTTCAAGTTTAACGGTTATCCATAAGGCCACACCAGCCCCTTTATAAAGTATGAAGCGGTATTTACAATATTCCTGTCAAACATTTCTTGAAATTGAGACCAAACGCTCGTTTGCGCTCACAATCATCTTGTGTGTGTTTGGATGATTGAGACTACACATATGCGTAAACATCCTGCTCTGAGTTTTTTAAACAAATGAAATAAAAACAATGAAAGATTGCCTTTGTCTCATTAACATTAAAATGTTGTTTGTTATCGCATAGCCTGCGTCATTAAAATATATCATCCAGTAAAACCTGTTATGAAGATGTTTGATATAAAATATGTCTATTTGAGTAAGTACGTGCACTTAAAACGTGAATTTGTTTCTGAAAAAAAGCAATTATTAATTACAACATGACAACGTAGAGCATGGTAATTAAATCCGGATGTTTTTGTATTACCTGGTTCATAACCTTAATGGGTTTGTAGTGCATTATGTAAGACTAATTGATAATTACGATGTAACATGTTTTACTTAAATGTACACATGGCAATCTTGAGTTTTATCTCAAGCATAAGATCCGCAAGATCTACAAATGAACTTAAATCGTCTATATGAATATTGTGAAACTTCGGGCCTGGGGCCTTGATTTAAATACTAAAAAACCAAAGGTTATAGTTTTTCGTTAAAGGTAGAGTAACCGTTTATGAAAATTTTTCTTATAACGGAGCATCATTATAGGTTTCTGATGATTTTAATTATCTTGGAGTTGTATTTTACTACACTGGGTCGCATACGTTAAATCAACAGGCTATGTGCGGCAAAGCTTTAAAAGCTATGAATCTTTTAACTATAAACATAAGAAAAACTGAACTAAAACCTAAAACATTCCTTCAATTATTTGATGCTTTTGTCTCATCAATACTCCATTACGGCTATAAAGTGTGGGGTTTAACAAAATCGAAAGAGATAGAGAGAATTCATCTCAAATTTGTAAAAACATTCTAGGAGTAAAACTGACAACGAGTTATGTTGGTGTTTACGGTGATTTGGGGCGTTATCCATTATTTATCACAATATATACTAGAATAGTTAAATATTGGTTGAAATTAGTTACAACAGAAAATATAATTTTATCATCTATATACATATATTTTCATTATCTGGTTGTGAAAGTGGTTTAAACGATTCGTTATCCAATGTAAAATCTCTGCTTAATACTTATGGCTTTATGTATGTATGGTATGTATGGTATGATTCTTTAAGGGTGAACCATCAACATTTTGTATCTAGCTTTAAACAGAGGTTGGTGGATTGCTTTATTCAACAATGGAACACTGATTTACAAGAAAATAGAGTATTATCAAATTTGTATAGACATGTTAAAGATATTTTTTGATATGAATTATTACTACCGAGGGATGCAACCTTCAGCCAGTACAACGACCGTCTTCCGGAAAACATCCACTGCAGTTATAACCCAACTATAATATGTAATTACAATTTGAACACTATTCTACAATTGTACACTACCCTGTCGTAACATATACTACTATTGTACAATACACTGCAATACACTATTATATTAAACCGGTCATTATGTGCGGCGACTTAAATAGTCTGCCCCAATATTGTCCTTTCCTCGGATCGCTTTAATTTTCATCCGGTAAGGCTGCAGAGTCAGTGCCCACCTCATTAACCTACTGTTAGCTACCTTTGCTTTATTCATATAAGCTAACGGTTGGTGGTCAGTCTCCAAGACAAATTCCTTACCAAAAACATATCGGTGGAATTTACTGACACCCCACACTACTGCAAGACATTCCCTTTCGATAACAGAGTAGTTACATTCCCGGGGTAATAGTTTCCGACTTGCGTAAGCCACGGGGAGACTACACCCATCTTGCTCTTGCAGTAGGACTGCACCCACCCCGATATCGGAGGCATCCGTTCTGAGGATAAACTCCTGGTCAAGTTCAGGTAATTTTAGTATTGGGGTTTTGACCAGACGCCCCTTTAAAGAGACAAAAGCTCGCTCCTGGCTTTCCCCCCAAGTTATCCTATTGGGTTGACCTTTCTTTGTCAAGTCTGACAAAGGTGCAGCTATAGCCGAAAAGTTTGGAATAAACTTCCTGTAAAAACCCGCTAACCCTAAAAATGACCTAACTTGTTTCTTTGTCTCGGGTCTTGGTGCTTCTTGAATTGCCTTAACCTTGTCGGGGTTGGGTTTCAATTTCTGGTCCCTCCCGACAACATGACCCAGACACTCTATATCTGCGTAACCTATGTGACACTTGCTAGGTTTTGCAGTCAGTTTAAACCGGCGTAGCCGTTCCAACATATTACGTAGAGCCTTAATATGGTCTTCAAATGTTGTTGTAAACACCAGGATGTCATCTACAAAACTGTCTGTGTTGGACAAATCCTTCAGGACTTTCCTCATTAACCTACAGAATGTTGCTGGGGCGTTTACGAGACCAAAGGGCATGACCTTGAACTTAAAAAGTCCTTGCGAAGTTTCGAAGGAGGTCATCTCTTTAGCTCGGTCTGAAAGTGGGACTTGCCAATAACCTTTACTGAGGTCTAACTTGGAGAAATACGAATATCCCGCAAGTTTAGAGAATACCTCCTCAATATTAGGCATTGGCTCTGCATCAAAGATGGTACGTTTATTGAGCTGCCTAAAATCGATACAGAATCGAATTGACCCATCTTTCTTCTTAATAAGGACGACTGGGGATGAAAAGGGGGCGTTTGAAGGTTCGATGACACCCAATTTCAACATGTCTTTCACCTCCTCATCAACAATTGATCGGGAGTGAAATGGAATGGGATACCCCTTAATTCTAATTGGTTCCCCTGATGTGAGTACAATATCATGTTGCACTCCATCTGTCTGCCCCGGGTTTTCGGACAAGACATCACTGAACTCCGAGAGTAAACTACCAATCTCTCGTTGCTGCTCTACACTAAGCATGCCCGATATGTCTACATCGGCTGCTCTCTCCCTACCTACACTAGTGGGAAAATACATGGGACTAGTGTCCTCACTACTGTCTTCCTCACTATCCTCAATAACTGCAACATTAACTACGGTTAACACCCCTTGTTGCACATTATCGGTTCTACTTATATACTCTTTCAGCATATTCGCATGAAAGGTCTTTAACTTTCCGTTTATCTCGATACGGTAATCCATAGTGTTCACTATCCCTCTAACGTAAAACGGACCTTTCCATTGTAATAACAACTTGTTATTGTCGGTCGGGAGTAACAGTAACACCTGGTCATCTATCTTAAACTTCCTAGCTCTAGCTTTTTGGTCATAGTAGCGTTTATACTTGGTACTTGCCTTAACTAACTGACTTTGAGCTATCTTACAAGTCTCCTCTAGTTTCTCCTTCAGATCTAAAACATACTGATATGTAGTCTTAACCTCATCACTATCTACTTCACCTGCCCACATCTCTCTAAGAATCCTCATGGGACCTCTAACTGACCTACCGTACAATAACTCAAACGGAGAGAATCCTAAACTCTCTTGTGGTACCTCTCTAAATGCAAACAATAAAGCATTGAGATACTTGTCCCAATCTTTGGGTCTCTCGGTACACATACGCCGTAACATTTGCTTTAACGTCCCGTTAAATCGTTCGACTAACCCGTTACACATAGGGTGATATGGTGTTGTCATGATTTGACGCAAAGACAATAACCTGCTTACTTCAGCCATAAGTTCTGACGTAAACTGTGACCCACAATCAGTCAGCATTTCCTCTGGTACACCTAGCCTACTGAACATATCAACTAATGCCTCAGCTACTCTCTCAGTTTCAATTGAGGGCAATGCTACTGCCTCCGGATACCTAGTTGCATAGTCTACCATGGTCAAAATGTACCTATTTTTCCTATCCGACACTGGAAAAATTGGTCCAACTATGTCTACGGCTACCCGCTTAAATGGTGTATCTATCAGTGGCATCTGACCTAAATGTACTTTGGTCACTCGACCTTTTGGTACTGTCCTTTGGCATACATCGCAGGACCTACAATACCTAGTTACATCTCCACTAACGCCTGGCCAATAAAATTCTGCCAATACTCTATCTGACGTTTTCTTTACGCCTAAATGACCTCCCATAATCGACTCATGAGCTACCTTAAGCACTGTCGTTCTATACTGGGTAGGTACCACTAATTGGTGAAACTGTCTACTACCACTATCTTCAAATTCTCTGTACAATAACCTATTCTTATGTACAAACTTACAACTACCGGACCCTTTACACTTCTTCACTACACCATCCTTGGCCTTCACCTTACAAGGACCTAATGACTCGTCTTGAGTTTGTGCTTCTATAAACTCCGCTTTAGATATGTCACCTACGGCTGCAGGAACCTTTAATTTTCTATAAGCCTGAGCTTGCTTCTGAACCTGCGCTCTAGTCTCTACGGCATTACTTATGCTACTTCTAAAATCGGACATTACCGGAAGTGCTGAACCATCTATGTTCCCTATCGTTAAATCATACATCGGGTCATCCATACATAGTGCCTCTGTAGTCCCTTTAAAGAAAGGTGTATCTACATCTATTCTCGCTATTGGCACGTGCTCTACCGACTTATTTAGCAACATACACGGTGACTGTTTACCTACCAACTGGTCATCCGTAACTAAACTACGCCTAACTACCACACCTGTACAACCTGTATCCCTCATTACAATTACGTCCGTGCCGTTCACTCTACCATCTGCCGTTGGAAGATTTGCATACGGAAAGAGACATGTTCCGATCTTCGCCATTACACCATCCGATTTAACACAACAGCTACTACTCTCGGTTTTAATAACCGGACTATTACTACCTCTGCCTCTACCTCTACCTCGGTTTTGACCACCTCTACCTCTACCGAAATTCCATGGGTTGTTAAAACCTTGGTTCTGACTCCCTACATTGTTGTCCACTCTACTATTTTCACTGAAATTGTCTACGACAGCGGACACTTTCACCGCTTTCCTACACTCATGTGAAGCATGATTCCCATTACAGTGACGACAACGAATAAAAGGTCTACCTATGTTACCACTATTGCTACCTCCTCTAGCACCCATCGAACTACCTCCACCTCTATAGTTTCCACTCTGGCCTTTCTGTTTATGATCGTCCCCTTGCCTATCTCTAAAAGTTCTGTCTTTCGACACTACATTATGAGCTCCACCTCTAGCCTCGGCAAACTGATCTGCTTGTGTTGCCATTTCTCCTACACTAGTAAGTTTTCTTTCTTTAAGAAATAAGAACAGATCTCTACTACAAACATTGAATAGCTGGTCACGCAACAAGAAATCTATGAGGCCCTGATAAGTCTGCGCTACCTTCCCTAACTCTAACCACCTATCTAAGTAATTTCTAGACCGACTAATAAACTGAATAAATGACTCGCCTTTCTCAGGCAGACAAGCTCTAAATCGCTTTCTAAAACCTTCTTCAGTTAGCTCAAATCTCTTTAAAAGAGCATCCTTTAACTTGTCATAGTCAAGAGCATCTACACTAGGTAATCTAGAAAATACATCTAAGGCCTTGCCTCTTAATAACGCACTTAAATGAACTGCCCACTTATCTTTGGTCCATTCCTGTAACTCAGCATAACGCTCGAACCGTAACAAGTAACTGTCCATGTTATCTTTGTCAGCATCAAAGTATGGTAACTTCGAACCTTTTAACTTCCCAGAATAACTATCTTTCCCTTCAGTTTTACTTTCCTTACTATGTGTCTTAGCTGCTTCCAACTCTAAAGCTAACTTATGCTCAAACTCTTTTTGCTCCCTTTCCATTATCATCTTAGCCTTAGCTAGTCTACCATCTGTTTCGAACCTCTCATGTTCTAACTCTTGCTTCTCCTTTACTATTCTACTTTCTAATTCTACCTTCTCTTTATCATCATCTCGCTTCTCTTTAGCTAACCTAGCTTCTAATTCTAGCTTCTCTGTGGCTAGTCTACTTTCGAATGCTAACCTATCTTTCTCAGCATCTAGCTTCTCTTTAGCTAATCTACCTTCTAATTCTAGCTTATCTTTAACTAGTATACTTTCTTCATTTCTTTCCTGCTTTGCTAATTCTCTTTCCTTAAGTCTAAATTCCCTTTCCCTAGCCTGTTCGTCTTTAACAAAGTTTCTAAGCTCCTCTCCAGCATAACCTAACTCCTTACCCATTTCCGTAAGATCCTTTATGGACGTCATGTCTATGGACATTGTGGACTACTAACTACAATAATTACAATACACACGTCACTAATAATTCTACTCAACTAACTACTAATGGTAAGTCACTGTGTCCTCAGTAAATACCTGGGCATCATCATCGGACAAGTTACATACACATTTGTACTAGCGCTAACTACTAACGATTATGTGTAGATAGTATCTAGCTTCCACAAAACATATGCACTACATAAAATATCTTAATTTGATATTGGACATAAACCTTAAACAATCATCGAAATGTGTATAACATGTACATGTATATTTACTTCTCCCATCAATATAAGTATACTCGAGTGTCACAACATGAGTAGAACGTCTTGTTCGCCAACCTAATTGGATACTATATGTATATCAAGGGAGGTAAAAACAAACACCCAAATTATTGAGCAAAAGTGCCTCAGACCCACTCGTGTAGACCACTGCGACCTCGCGCCAAGGAAAGAACGGACAAAACAACAGTTTGGACTCACCCTACCCTTGTCGTGTCTTGACTTCCAAGCTGTGGCCGTGATCGTCGACAGCCGCCTTGATGGATCAGAGGGTGGTACACAATTCTAAAATAATAAGTAGAGATTTAGTATATCATAATAAAGATCACTTATTGATTCTTTCCCTCCGTAGTCGCCCAAAATCCCACTTCTGACACCAGTTGTCACAAGATGACCTTAGTGGTTGGGCTAACTCAGGAAAGAATCAATGACGGTGAATGCATTTACATAAATTTAATGCAACTTTTAAAATATGTTTAATATATATACAATTATCTAAAAAAACAAGCGAATACACAAATGAACTATGAAAGAATGTTCTCCTGAACGTTTAAGACGTTCTTAGTATTGTTATAAATACTGAAAGTCTAAGACACTAAAGTGTTGTTAAATCTATAACAATGTTGATCTAGCGCGATAACTGTGATGCGCGAGAGCTCATGAAGATGATGATGCGCGAATTCAATGGATGATTGTCATCAAATGCCTTCTGTAAGGGTTGATGACGCGATGCAATGATAGTTAATCTCCACTGAGATTGTGAATGATATTCCTCCAGTGAGGACTGGTAACGGGCCCACCTTGTGTCCCGGGGGTTGTCGTTAGTAAAACCTGGCTGCGCAGGTACGGGGACCGTCTCCACCGCTTGTAACGTTATTCGTGGAAGCTTAGCTCCACTCCTGGATATCCAAACCTAGATGGCTTACTCCAACCCTGGATGGCTTATATCCTGGATGGCTTATATCCTGGATCCTTATATCCTGGATGGCTTATATCCTGGATGGCTTATATCCTGGATCCTTATATCCTGGATGGCTTATATCCTGGATGGCTTAGGCTGTAATTATACATACGTTTTAGATGTCGGTTGACAAACATAACAATCTTGCATAATTATCATTACCCAAACAAATCATTATTCAATCAATATATGTAAGCTGTACTAATGATTAGTAGCAATGTATACATATTCTACAACGCCATGTATACGCTATGTACGTCGCTGTTAATCAATGCCCTTAATACATGTAATATAAACATGATCAAATTACTCATATATTACACTCACTGAGTTATGCATGCACGCATTTATTCTTGTCACTCATCTCATTGTTAACTAATGTTAACAATCGTGTATTACAATCACTGAATTATACGCCAACGTTAATTAATGCACCTATTATCCACTGTTATCAAATTAATATTGTTTTACAATTAATGATCAATTACCATAATTACATCTAATAAAGTCACTTCAAATCATATGCTAGTCTAAAGTTATGTTTGAGAAACATCAATGCTAACCGGATGTCGTAACCGCCAAACAAGATGGCGCCGCCCACTGAATACAAATATACGATAAAAGTTTAATAAAACTACTAACCACATGTTGCCTGTGAAATTTGCCGTCCAATCTCTGTTCCAACAAAGTACTATCGATTATCCCGGCGATAGCTAGAAGACAATGGCATTTATAGCAAACATTACGCCCAAATCATTATTTCCCCCGTTCAGTCCGTGACAAACGTGGCTAAATCTACAGTATTGAATCAACACGAGAGGCCCCTTATACAATTTTGCCGTTTAAGGAAAATTTACCTATACGTTTACATGCATTAGCACAAAACTAAACTTATGACACGGCCTCTCTGGCGGCCACTTAAAATGTGCACGCTTTTACGTGTTACATGAATAGATCATGAATATGGTGAAATTGTTTCAACTCGAACAATAGATTTTGGGTGTAACCGATACAAGAGCTATATACGACCAGTACGCTCTACCCGTGACATTTTGTGACAATGTTATGTACAAAAAGATTACGAGGTGTTTTTACTAAATCACGTTTAATTTCGCATAGCTTAAAACTTGAGACAGGTCGTTATGCAAGACATATGATTGAAAGAAATGAAACTCAAAGAATGTGCCCAATATGTAATTCAACTTAAATTGAAGACGAATTTTGCTTTGTTTTAATTTGTACAACTTATAATGATATTAGAAGAAATATAACATAAAATATTACATACAAAGGCCCAATATGTTTAAATTTGTAACACTTTTACAATATTCAAAGAAGAAAGAACTTTTTAATTTAAGTAAATATTTGTCAGAGGCGTTTACTGTCAGATGTTCTATTCCAAATATTATTTGTTAAAACATACTCAAGTACATCCTCACATAAATTGTTATTTTATATAATTCCTATTATTTTTTTGATATCCTTGGATTATTGAGTAAAATGTGTGATTGGTATGATCTATGATTAATTAAGGAGTACCTGTATTGAAAATTGAACCATAAGTCAGTGTGTAGAAGTATGTGTAACCTGTCATGTGATTATAATTATGTGTTACAAATTATGTATGTAATGATGAGAAACTGTAAAAAAAGTTTAAATCAATAAAATATCTATCTATCAGTCATAAAGTGGTGGTGTTCTAAGGATTATAGTCCCTGTACCATATGAGTGGTAGAGGGACTAAACAATCCTTAGAACAACACCAAAGCATACAATTAGCACCTCGATCTACTAATCCTGTATCCTTTTGACTTTAAAACTGCTTGCATATAATTAAACAAAAGATTGAGATTTTAAAAAATTGTCTTCATCTTTCTTTCGAATTTTGAAATATATCATTGGTGCAATATTATAGGTTATTGTTTGGGGGCGCTTGTTTCAGCCAAAGGTTTTTCAGCAGTAACTCGAGCAATTTAAATAATACTAACATCAGTTATATATCATTAGAACTGGCATTTTTAGTGGTAAATTAAACTACTTTACTTTTGAGAATCAGTTGAGAAATAGATATTTTACAGCCAAAATGTTTTTTGAATGGGCTTTTCCTATGTAAATTCCTTGTTGGTAGGACAGCAGAAAATTACAAAATGTCAAATAACTTCAGTAAAACTTGATATTTGGTTATTAAACTTTCAGGGTGTTTTTAAATGTACTAATATCCAACAATTTAAAACTATTTTTGAACAAAAAATCTAAAAAAAATATATTTTTCGAATTTTTCATGCAGCAGTATTTTGCATTGAAAATGACCCATCAAAATCAACTTTCACACATAATTTTTTTATTTCTCAACCGATTTTGAAAAGTAAAGTATTTTTATTTACCACTAAAAATGTCTGTTCCACTGATGTATAACTTATATAGGTAGTATATATATTTTATCTTAAAAGTCAAAAAAAACTTTGGCTGAAACAAGCGCCCCAAACAATAATAATATGTAAACAGAATTTCAAATATTCCAATAATTATTATTAATGATTGAACCAATGCAAGTTATGTAGGAAAACTAACGGATCGTCGTGAGTTTTTTAAAAAAAAAATAGATTTCCGTGCGTCCGTTACGTTGTCCGAGTATTAACTTTCATACCCCATCCAACCTCTTCTCCAAGAAGCGAAAACGGGGTTGGCTGGAGTATGAAATAAAACCTTTAATTTTGACTTAAAAAGTTTGCATATTGTAAAACTAAAACATTTAATAGGTAATTTTAAACAGGTTTTATCACACTCTTTCAGTATAAAAATGTTTTTAAACGTGTTTTATTGTCGAAATACCTGCTAATATAAGTCTTCTCATCGCTTAATGGAATTAAGGCGGGACCATGTAATGCTTTAAATGGTCTAGAGACCATCTGGAAGAGATTCAAAACACAAAAGAAAACAATCACAATATGCTTCCTGTTCATATAAAACAAGCACATGCCTTTCAGTGATCTGATGTTACCATCGCTTTTGTACAACAACAACATAGCAACGTCGTTCTTCAGACCAAATTAGTGTATTAAGTAAATAATCATTTAATCTTGCGGATCATGGTGCCTCCGACATTACGTGGTCCGAGTATTAATTTTCATACCCCATCCAACCACTTCTCCAAGAAGCGAAAACGGGGTTGGTTGGGGTATGAAATAAAACCGACATTTCGGCCTAAAACGTTTGCATATTGTAAAATTAAAACATCCAATAGGTACTTTTCAACATGTTATCGCATTTTTTAGTAAAAAAATGCTTTTAAACATGTTTTATTCTCAAAATATCCGTTAGAAAATCCTGCTAATATCAGCTTTCCCATCGCTTAATGGAATTAATGGTAAATTAAAACAGTGTGCTTAATGTCTATTGACGGTCAAAACGCACCAGTAGATTATATGGGTGTTAAATTGTATTGCTTAAATCATTCATACTAATAAGTACATGTTTTGAAATTAAAACATATTAGCTAATAATTGAAAAGACCGATTGTCTCAAAATTCCTAAACATGGTCTACAGTCTTCAATTAAAGTCATACGGACAGAAAACAAAAGTCACATATTTTAATACCGGCCCCGGGTATGTCCAACCGTTTTACCATTTCTAAGAAATTGTCCCGACCTCACGTTATTCCAGCAAAATAACGCCAGGCCACACTCAGCTATAGTTACAAGTGGCGTTATCTTGCTGGAATAAAGTGATGTCGGGACAATTTCTTAAAAACGGTAAAACGGTTGGACATACCCGGTTTTATAATGTGTGACTCATGTGACTTTAACTGAACACTATACACCATGTTTAGGAATTGTGAGACAATCAGTTTTGCAATTGGTAGCTAATATGCTCCAATTTCAAAATGTTGGTTTATTATAATAAATTCCTTAAGAAATACAATTTGCCACCTATATAATCTATTGGTGTGTTTTCATTGAGCGTCGGTATAATTGATAACGGTTATTCTCTCAGATACATGCAAGTGTCAAAATCGTAGTGACATAAGGAACATGGCGTTCACTCTCCACCCTGAGTGTGTTTGCATCCACGCTTGGGGGAATTGTCTTATAATAAATAAACAAAATGAAAATGCTAAACAGAAACTATTTGTCAACACAGATTTGTCCAGCAAAAATAAGTAATAGTTGTAGCATGGTCACTGAAAATTCTCTTTGTAATAACACAGTTGTAAATCGTTTAATTGAAAATAACACCAGTCAGAATAAATGGTGTACTACAACTATCAGTTATTGGAAGTTAGAGTATGACAGGGAGCTGAAATGGACATGCACATAGTACAAATAGAGTATGGTTTCATCTCGTTGGTTAATTTAGAAACCTCTATGTTTAAATTAACCAACTCAATGAAACCATACTCTATCTATTACTTATTGTCCGGACTCGACAATTTGGCGTTAATGATAAATTTGGAACGGAAAATGAGCAGATAAATTATCGGAAAATTATCATTGACTTGGGGTGCACTAAAAGTTCTGTGAGATATAGTCAATATCTCTTACCGCTACACTGCGTGTTCGTAGACGTGTTTTGTTTTGCAATCCTGTTACTTAAATAATTAAACATCCCAAGTCAATGATAGTTTTCTGATAATTTATCTGTTCACCTTATAGTCCACTTTCGCATATACCATTAACGTCAAATTATCGAGTCCGGACGGTACAGTACCCGTCATACATAATAATACTATTTGTGCAGTGTTAAGTAGTGTCTCAACAATTCCTCGGAAACTACTCGCGCACAAGAATCATAACCGTATCTCAAAGGTCAAGGTCACACTTGGAGCTTAAAGGTAAAAAAATCATGAACAATTAATTTCTCAGTCATTCCTCGGAATTACTAAAGGGAGTTGCGTCAAACTTCAAACAAATGTTCATCACATTGAGAGTGTGTGTCGCGTGCAAGAATCAGGTCCGTGCCATAAAGGTCAAGGTCACAGTTGAAGGTCCTTAGGTCAAAAAATCGTAAACAAATCATGACTGTATCCCTAAAATCGATACGTAATTCAAGTAGTAGAAAACCCATAAAATGCCTGTATACGAATTTGACTACGCCCCGATAATCTTACTAAAATACAGTTGCTTTATGAACAGTAAAATTACGTTGATACACAGTCCAACACCAATAGCAGCTTTCTGAGTCCGGGATAAATATAGCCGGAGCCTTGAGGCAATAAAGATACCGTAAAGAAGGACAGTTAGTAGATTCCTATATCGATATCGCAACGAAGGACAGATTAGTATCCATGTACCTCGGAACGAATGACGAAACGTTATTGTGTTTCGTATCCAATTCCCACTAATGTCTAAACTGTTTAGTATTTCAAAAAAACATTCCTTACTGGTAACTCAATATTTATGAAATACTACAAAGTTTTGGTAAAAAGACTAGTTTAATCAGGATCCTTCAATAAAGGGTCCCGAAGCCTGTTCTCTCGTCGCTATAATTCTCAAATATGCAGTCATGGCTAATACGCCGCCATTTATTATTTACCTGTACTCGCTTTATCGGAGTTTATCGAGGGGTATTTTTAGAAGCAAAAACACGCAGATTCTGGCAAGCCTGTACACAGACCTAATAACAAACAGATTGGACACTGTGGAGTTTACCTGAATTTCACGTGTTACACAAAATGTTTACACAAACTTTAAACAATTGTATCTTGAAGAGTTTTAAAGATACACGTTTCATTTATGTCAAAACCCATCACCAATTATTTCTTCTTCTAATGATAGCACTTTCTTTACCCTACCGTTTTAAACAAAAAAGGAGTTCAACGGAAACTTTTACTATGTCAAACCTTGATTTTTAAGAGTCAAAATTGATGAGATTTTTATATTTAAACAGAAGTTAAAGTTCCTATGAACTGCACTCCGTCTCATTGTCATAATCATTCACACAAACTTTAATCAAGCATACTTTTTGAGTTACGCTCCGGAAAAAAAGTCTGACGCATGGACGCACACACGGACGGACGGGAAAAGCGGCGACTATATGCTCCCCCATAAAAAACAATCTAGTGTTTTTAGTTACAATATATTTTATATCAAAAACTAAGGTAATAGTAAATGAAAAGAAAAAAACTGTGATGGGGCCTCAATATGATGTCTCTGTGGTAATCAGTCAGCGAGAAGTAAGCAGTTAAAAAGCATGCTATCCATGATTTTTCAACGACTAAATTCAGTTGGGAAATGTGTCTTTAAAGTAATATTACGTAGTTTACATAAATTAATTACTTCATAACAAATATGTGTTGATTTTAACAACAACAGTTATGAAAAATGAGTGGTCGGCATTTAACGTAATCATTGTCATATGAACAAAACAACAAATACTGTAAGGAAGACTTTTACAATCGTAATAATACGGTACGTTGTGGCTAATTGGCTGTCCTATGTAGGATGTTTGTTTAGATCAATTCGATTTTATTTTTTTTCAATTCAATATTTTATTTGGCATAATATTTAGATGTTTATTGCCTAAACAAGGCGGAATACAATACAATACAATATCTTTATTCAGCAATTAAACATACAACACATGTTTATAACCTACACAATTACATGAAAGTATGAAGATAGTGAGAATATGAACACTTATCCATATTAAACAAATAATATATACAATACACAATGTTTCAGAGAAGAGTAAAAACAAACATACATACTTCATTTACAGAATGAATGTTTATATTTCAGTGGAACAGTTATAATCATTACGTTCTATCAAAGGCATTTTATCACATGTTATTACCATTATCAAGATTGTGTTAAAAAAGCATTTATATTTAAAGACTTAAGAACAATCCATAGAAACTCTGACTACCGTTACACCCATTAAAGAGGCCATAAATCACAAACACTGGCTACCCGTGGTGTGGTGACATCAGATAATATACAATCATTGTGAAATATTTTAATTTTCAAATTTATTTATGCATTTGTGAAACTAAACACATTATAAATTAGAATTACGGGGAATCATAGGCAACAATACCGTGGTATTGATATCTATGAATTGGTGGAATGAAAACGAGCCACTATTAGATAAGTAGGCCATACATGAGCATAAGTAGGCCATATATGACAGGGTTAATGTTTTGTTTTTTATTTAATTTGAAATTATGTATTTGATGTCACATTATAAAACCACTGTCCTGCAGATCAGATAAAGGAAGCTTTAAAACAATTTACTAAACGCAATAATTATGATCTTTGAGCAAGGTCAGGAACATCGACAATATCTTAGGTAACGAGGAAATTCAAGAATCTGACAGCTCATAATAATAACACAACTAGAAACAGATTTCCCACATTGAAATGCGCCCTAAATGTGTCTATATAAGGAAATTAACTCTGTGCATGGTCATTTATTGATAGATCATACACTGTGTGCACTCACTAAACAGTATCAGTGTCCAGACCCCTCGAACTAGAAATCCCGTGAAAAACGACAGCGATATTTGATAATGGCAAATGGGTCACGGTTGGAAAAGGTGAAAAAATAGAAAATAATTAATAACTTCTTTTCTTCTAAACATTTTAAGACGAAATTTTCAGATTGTATTATTTAGGCCATTTCTGTTCTTTTTCTATACATTTTAAGTAAATTTCCGTAATTCTTTCTTTTTTTCTTTTTTTTTTTAAATCGGTTGTTATCGAAATTTTATGTATACAAATAAACACTCATTTTATTTTTAAAATTACCCATTATTGCACTTGTTTAATCAAACCAACATTATACATAATGCACAAGTCAAAACGTTGTCGATACTCAAACTGAAGTTCTTCAAACATACGTTCGCACATATTCACGGTTAGACAGAAGGAAATACACATGTACATTTTAACCCTCGGATGCAAAAATGGTTGTCCTCCGCGGAATAAGTGGAACTTCTAAAATGAAAGCTAGAACGGAGACTTTTTCGACGTTAAAAGTATGCTAGTTGGAAACTGCATCCATATTTGCATGTGTTCGTCATTCATATTGTACGTTCTAACATCGTATAAAGTCGCCATTTTTCATGCGAGTGCATGCGTTTCACAACAGAAACAATGGCGGAATTAATCGTGATTTTGATCCTTCGATTTTGGGGTTGTTACTGCACTATGTTAAAACAAAATCAATGGGGAAATGTAGAATAATACATTATTTTGTCAAATTCACTAATAATTACATGTGCTAATTTATCCGATCTTGGTTAATTTGTAACAGAGCTTTTCTAGTGGCGGACAACATTGTATTTCCGCGAACTCTCGCGAATTCTCGCAGGTGCGTGGAACGACATCATATCTGAGTTATCGCCCAGGGTTCGGGACCGTTTATCGAAGGATCTTCGTTTAATGCGCAGTTGCAGTTCATTCAACTTTGCGCAATTGCCGGTAATTCAACTCTGTACACTTATCGTTCATTAAACTTTCACACACTCGAGTTAGTTTGTCAAGTTACATTATAAACTAGTATAAACTGCTTGCTACACATTCATCTAGCGTTGAATTGTCGTAGCTATTTTTCATAAAGACAATTTTAAAGATGGGATAAACTATCTGAAACTCTTTCATGAAATGGGAGGGCGTTGGTTATTTTTGACACTTTATCGCTGTTATATACATGTATTTAGACGAAGTAAAAAACGTATGTTGTATTGCCATGACTGTATATGTTTCACCATAATTCTTACAATAGAGATAATTAAGTCATCATCATCATCATCATCATCATCATCATCATCAGTCGACGTCAACGTCTAGGACTCACACCACTATTATCTCCCTTGAATACTCCTGCCCTACAGATGAAGGAGGTAGATAACAAAAACAAGTTCGCTTTTCTACATTTTACAGGATACATTGATTTATCTTTACCAGGTTCTAAATCTACAGCATTTTAGGAAGAGATCCCAGAAAAATGCATGTTGATATAAGATTTCTAGCTAATTCTGCCTCATTTTACACATCATGGGTCTAATCACCACGGGGTTGTATTTTTGTCTAAATTTTGATAGGTGTCAGCAAACATGAAATTAAAAAAAGTTCAATCTGGTAAATATTCGTTAAAAGTTAATAGCATGCAGATATTGGATTAATGAAGAATTTAAGCATAAATACATGTTGCAAAATCTTTTTTATCTCTATGCCACGAACAAAAACATTACAATGGGACCCTATGGAAAATTAATTGTGGTGTGAGACGTTAAGAAAGAGCTGCAGAATGGGTATCTTTATTCGTTATTCTTAAGGCATTGCGCTTTAGAGCTGCAGAATGGCCTTTTCATCCGTCATCTCTAAGGTATTGCGCTTTAGAGCTGCAGAACGAGTATCTTTCATCCTTTAATGCTAAGGCATTGCGCTTTAGAGCTGCAGAACAGGTATCTTTCATCATTCATCTCTAATGCCTTGCAATTTAGAGCTTCAGAATGGGAATTTCCATCATTCTTCTCTAAGCCCTTGCGCTTTAGAGCTGCAGAACGGGTACCTTACATCCTTCACCTCTAAGCATGGTTTGTGTATCTGTGAACGTTTCAGACATGTTAGGACACAGTTAACACGGTTATTCAGAAATCCCGTCTGTGTATGTATAGTTACTTCAAGTTATCTTCATATTGCAGGAATTAGCAGAAATTTTAATTGATACCATGTTTAACTAAAAATTAACTATATTTTCAAAACCTATACAGGTATAAGCATAATTTTAGCTTTATTTTACAGCTATTGGCTTGTAAAATAAACACACATATCAATGAAGACAGACTACTTTGAAAAAATGTCAAAATTAATGCGAGAGACTGTTACTTTTCCTGGAAAATCAAAATTTTGACGGGTAACCCTTAGTTTGAGTTTATTATTTTCAGCATTTTTCTCAATAATCATTTCTTAAAGATCATTTTTATGCTATATTCAGATGTAGAGATGCCTTGTCATGTATATTTGAAAGTTTCAGACATAGCTGAGCACAAATGACCAGGAAAATGCAAAATCCTTATCACTACTGTAGATTTTCAAAATATTAAAGGTGCTCGGCCTGAATTTCGACCAATACCCTAGGTCACTAAAACTTGAATAATTTGAAAAGCAATAAACATGGAATCAAACTTTTAGCACTTTTCAGCGTGAAATTGATTTGTATACATGTTCAATTATTATTGAGGTGATCATTAGAGAAAAAAATAATCTTAAGGACTCACACCACTATTATCTCCCTTGAATACTCCTGCCCTACAGATGAAGGAGGTAGCTAACAAAAACAAGTTCGCTTTTCTACATTTTACAGGATACATTGATTTATCTTTACCAGGTTCTAAATCTACAGCATTTTAGGAAGAGATCCCAGAAAAATGCATGTTGATATAAGATTTCTAGCTAATTCTGCCTCATTTTACACATCATGGGTCTAATCACCACGGGGTTGTATTTTTGTCTAAATTTTGATAGGTGTCAGGCAAACATGAAATTAAAAAAAGTTCAATCTGGTAAATATTCGTTAAAAGTTAATAGCATGCAGATATTGGATCAATGAAGAATTTAAGCATAAATACATGTTGCAAAATCTTTTTTATCTCTATGCCACGAACAAAAACATTACAATGGGACCCTATGGAAAATTAATTGTGGTGTGAGACGTCTACGTCAAAATCATCATCAGCCTTGTCTTCATCATCATCATCATCATCATCATCATCATCATCATCATCATCATCATCACCACCACCACCACCATATCATCATCATCATCTTCATCAACATCATTATCATCATCATCATCATCATCATCATCATCATCATCATCATCATCTTCATCAACATCATCATCATCATCATCATCATCATCATCATCATCATCATCATTATCATCATCATCATATTCATCATCCTCCGATATGCCACTGAGTTCCGTCGGTGTGTTCTTGGGCAAGACACTTTCCCTTAGCCTCGTCCGTCGGATGGGGACGTAAACCGGGCGGTCCGTGTATTGGTCTATCTTCCGAGCACGTTAAAGAACCATAGAAATCTATTCGGCAATAAGAGTAGGGCACGGTTCCCGGATTCCTATGTATCCTACCCTCTCTCCAGGGCGGCTCTAAATAACCTATACTGTGTTGATGAGCCGTTTAACAACATTCAATTCAATTCAATATTCATCATCATCATCATTATCATCATTACTATGTATTTTGTCACCGCTTCGGTATACATATACCCATCATATGGCAGTGATTCCTTTGCTTGACGTTCACCATAAAACAGGTAGGACGAATCGCCTGACATGATACCCCACTCATTCAAATTGTAATGAGTCCGAGCCCACCAGTCCTATAACAACCCTTTAAATGCCAAACGTCAGTCAAGGGAGCTACTAGAACCATTGTTATAAAGTCTTTGGTATGACCCGACCGGGAATTGAATCCACGACCTCCGCTTGCGAGTCGGAATCTCAACCATTACGCCGACACCGCAGAACGACACTGTTATCTAGGATGTGATGAATGTAAATTTTGAAAATACGATCAACTTGTTTAGTAGCATAAGTCATGCAGTTAACATGGTTAAGCAAATCGGAGCACACTTGTCGATATTTATTAACATTCACACTAACGTTCGTTTAGTCCAGTGTAAAAACTATCCCCGTTCTACGATTTAGTATGGTCCTTTGGGACCAATCAGCCCGATATAGGTGACTTTGAAGTCGTAATCCACTCAAGCCGGTGCTAGTGGGCGTGTGAGGTGGTGCGTCTCACATTACTTCTCTTGAACAGACTAAAAAAACGAGTTTGCTACTTTATTCTGTACGTTGTGTTTGTTGCTTCCAACGTATCATAAGTATTAGTATTTATTAACATAATTTGTAGTTTCCACGTTGTAATCTAGAGGTCATCTAGAGGTCAAACACAGTATACATCAAGCGGCACAAACATTGTATGATATGCGTACTGTTAAAATTAGAATCCAAATCTGATGAAACTAAAACATGTACATGTGTTGTTACTCGGATAACTGATGCACTGTGTGAATTCTAGTTAGAAGTTTTAATAAGTATACAAAATATGACCTTAAAATAAAAAAAATAAAAAATTGTGTATTCTGTCATAGCATACAATAAACAGTAAACAGCATGTCATCATAGTCACGTGAAAAAATATAAGTAATTTGTATTTTTCATTAACTAACATAAGAGTAGAATGGTGTCAACGACATTCTTATGACAACCTCTGCCTTGAATATTAACATAATGTATGGATGGTCTAATATACTTTTGAATAAAAGCTGAAAACAAAAACAAACATGTTAATTGATAGCAACACAATATAAACAGTATGTTAAATACGCAGGTAAATTATAAAAGGGTAACATCTGTACAATACTGAAACAGAAGCAACAAACACAAACAAGAGAGAGAAGTAGAAGCCTCGGTTTATTGAGTCTGTTCATGTCAGTTAATATAATTATCGACACCTCTAGCACCTGCTTAAAGACACATTTCGAGCCTATTGTATTTGTGGCGGTGGGGGAGAGAATTTCTATAGGTAACTGTAAATCACTGTTAGCCAAACAATTTCAGGAGCAAAGTGTGATATTCAGTTTTTCTTCAGATTATGAGGCCCACCCAATAAAGTATTTGTGACCAGTACACATAATAACACATTAAAGAATGTTGTATATTTATTGTGTTGTGCGCTGATTTTTGGTCTACAAACAATTAAGAAATACCAGATAAGTTTTGTATTCAAAATCTAAATTATGAACATATATTTCTTCATTAAAGTAAATTACATAGTGTTGTTAAGCTATTCTTACCCTCAATATAGCAATGCTATACAAATAAAAAACTAAGAGCGGGCCTCAATTTATATACCTGAGTTGATCAGCCATGAAGCGTGCTGGCTGTAAATATTCAAGCTTCCCATGCTTTTTCAATGACCAAGTACCGTTGGGAAATGTGTCTTTAAGCTGACAGCTCCACAGTCGTCAATTACATTGACAACTGTCTGCAACCATTGCACGTGATCAAAGTAAAACGCATGCATTGGTCAAACAGTCAAACCGGGTGAGACGTCATAACATTTGTTTGAAATTGGTTGCATCTATTAATATATTGTGTATGCAGATTGTCTATGCATATATTTTATTGAGTTTAAATCTGTGATTTTGAAACTGACATAAATTATTGATTTAGAAAAACTAAGTTTGCTTTATTTGTTTAATTAATTACCCGAGGATTTGACAGGAATGAGCTGTGACTCGGCTGTAAAAAGTCTCCCCGTGCTACGATCGGCAGTGTTGTTTTACTGGTGCTTTGGGATCAATGAGCCCAATATATACTCAACAAAAAAAGAAACTTCCACAACTTTACCCATACATGTAGACACAGTGAAAATATATTTTGTTTGGTCTTACATGTTAATACCTTTGTTAAAAGGCCAGCACTGTCATGAAAACAATTTTCCTTGAATCAAACTTGTACGCAAAAGTATTCCCCTTGTTTTGGTTTAAACAGCATTTCCGGGTCTTGTGGTTTAAACTTTGATTTAACACAGTTTGGTTCTATTGAAATACACAGAAGATAACCCCAGCACCAAAAAAGACGGAGCTGTTCACTCACTGTTGCGCCATACAGCTTTCAATAATGCACAATAATGAATATTTTCAGATTACCTCCCTTTATAATACAAATATAGTGATTTCGCAATTTGAATTAAACATGTTTTAGCAGAACACACTAACTTTGGTTTTTGATTATTATTAATATTGATCAGAATGATTGAGTGATACGTATATAATGATGAAATTGTATCTAGATTGGTGTACAAAGTGTAACGAAGTCAAACCCTATGCAAATCACAGCTTAAAATGCGGAAGTTTCTTTTTTTGTTCAGTATATATTGATTTGAAGTAGAATACCGATTAAGCCGGTGCTAGTGGGTGTGAGAGATATTGCGTTTTACATTACCTCTCATGAACAGACTCAATAAAACCGAGTCTGCTACCTTATTATCTTGGTTGTGTTTGTTGCTTTTAAAGGAGCTCCCTTATCAGTATTTATTAACATTCACACTAGAGTTCATTTAGTGCACTGAGGCGGTTGTAACAAGAATCCCCTTTTTGTTTATTTTTTTTTTACATCTTTTGAGAGTTACTTTCCCTTTATATGAAACATGACATGAGTTACCCTCCCTTTATATGAAACATGACATGTGCTGCTAAAACACATAACATGAATCGAAATACGCTTAATGATATAAACGTCTTTAAATTAGTATGAAATAATATTTAAAAAAAGGTATTTGACATATTTATTGCAGATTCTCCGTCTTTCAGAAACTGAAACATGGATAATCCTAAATTACCTCACTTTTAATTGAATATCGTTTGAATTTCAATTAACTGTAATTCAGCGAAATTTCTTTTGCAAACGCATTTGTAGTGGTAACCATAATGATCGTAAAACATGATGTCAAAATAATGTTAGCTGGCATATTTTAGAATTAGGGACATCGAAAAATGCACTAATTCGAAGTACTTAACAAAATCCTATATACGCGGTTGTATATATAGTGTTAAACAAAAGCATTAGCGGCAATGCACGCCTGACATCTTCTACGCATGTTGGGATATACCGGGTATTAGTTTTGTAACTTTTGCTTTTTGGGGTTGTACTGATATGCTTTGAATTTAACAAGTTTATTGTTGATTAATTTGAATTAAATTTTCAGCAAATCAACTGTAGATATTTTTAAATAGAATAGATGAAATTAAAATTTAATTTCTATTGAAATATGTCAGTTATCTTAGTTTATTTCCCTGTTGCGTTTTTAAGGTCGTTCAATGTATGTATGTAGCATCGTTATATGGATTAGTGTTTAATATATACCTTTATAATACCTTATAGGTTGCGGTACACTTATTGCATTGGCATAGGCCACAATGCAAGCTTTTCCCGAAGATAAAAAAATGAAACTCAACATACACATTCAAAAGATGTGTCTTATTGTCAAGGTAAGTCCTAGTCCAATGTGCTGAAATTAAAATGTGTTTACATGCATAACCGCAGTAAATATTTAACTGTTTTGAGGGGGGTAAAGCTCACAATTTAATGTTTAACAAATACATTTGGTAAAAATGAATGCTCTCATTTTAATGAATGTTATTTATTAATTAATTAACGACTCTAAAAATAAATTTTGAAACATTTATCTGGCATGTTTTAATGTGTGAGAACTTTCAGTTCTGGCTCTTAGAAAGGGGCGTGGCCAAGCCCATGGTATATTTAGGATACCGCAACCTGCAAATGTATCTTACACATATTTTAGTGGTAATTTTCTATAGCTAATTTCGGAAAACAATAGTTTGAAAAATTAAACAAATATTTACAATAATCTGAATAATGTGTTTTAAATATTTTATAATGTGCAACGCTTTAAAATGGTATAAACACATTTAAGACACTAGTCAGCCAAATAACACTCGCAAACCGTTTATCCAAAACTAGTTATCCAGATGTTCAGGTGAAATACTAATGTTATATGTGCAGATTAAAAAAAAACGTTTGCTCACGGGTTCTTAAAATACCCGTGATTGAATATGCGTAAAAGGAATTATGAGTTGGTAACTCTTAATTCAACGCTCCAGTTTTTGGGTTTGGCCTGGCTGAATATAGCCGTTTATATTATTGAGTCTATTGGGTTTGGATTCTCCAAAATATATACGTTATATAATATATATATATATATATATACCCCGTCATCAGTATGTTTAGAAACGGTGTACATATGTTGTAAAATATGGTTTTGTTGACAGGAAACATACTTTAAGTTACGTTTTCAGCCAATGGGAATATTGTAACATGTGGTAACTTAAAATACTAGTGTTAATAAGACACTTGCTCCATTTATCATATTAATTGATGAATAACAATTTGACATCTTACTAATGTGATACACGTAACACTGTGCGTTTTGCGGCGTGTCTTCAGTTGAAAATTAGTATCACTTTATGCATGATGTGTGATGTACTTTACCTTCATAATAAAGATAGAGATTTATATCTTGGTAATAAATTAGCTTAATTGACATGTTGTTCTCGTGATAATTCACTTTGTGCACTAAGATATTCACCTATAAAAGACAAAATGTTTATTACTTTTGTCCATTAACTGTTAAACCAGTAACGAAATAAACATGGCGAATCTACGAATAGTTATGTTCTTGGTTGTTGTGGCTGTTCTGGGACTGGCAGTTACAGGTAAGCAAACTTTGTTTATAATTTGGATCAATTCATGGCTTACTTAAAGGGGCACACGGCAATCTTGAAGTTTGTATCAAGCATTAACATTAGTGCCTCGATTTATTAATCGAATATAATTTTCACTTTAAACTTGCTTGCATATAATTTATTGAAAAATGAGTTTTCATTTGCTCTTCTTATTCTACCAAAGGTTTAAACAACAAATAAGTATAAGCAAAATGAATATGCCGTATACTATTATAATACATATTATGATTAAACAACTACATATTATGCAGAGATGCTAACGGGTCGCCGCGAGTTTTAACAAATCAAGATTGTCATGTGTCCCTTTAAAAACTCAACGCATGGTTTACTCAAATACTCCCGTGCCTCTCAACGCAGCCGGGTCGAATCTTCCGGGAGCTCGACTTGTTAGTGAGAAGTGTCGATTCTTAAGGATGGCGGGAGATATACAGTCTGGTTCTACCCAGGAAAAAGAGGATGTTCTGCCTCCACATCGACAAAATCGACCGTCATATATAGCCTAAAATGTGCTGAAAATGACGTAATCACCACTCCAATACTCGTATAGTTAATGGTGGTATACAACTGTCATACAACGACTAACTCTGTTTCAATCCACTCGACGTGGTCATCCGCTAAGTTTAAACATTTTGCTTTTCGGTCAAGAACAACTCTCAGATGAAGAAAATACATTAATTTGTAATGCTTTCCAAAAATAAATTTAGCGAAACCGGGACCCGTCTATATTACATATCTGATTCCCTGGCGAAACCAAGCGCTTTACACAGTAGCAATTTTACCAAGTTCTTACAAATGGCGCATACTGCTCTGACTCACTGTACTGAATGTCTATAATCTCGCTTTCTGCTTCCACGACCTTGCTTCTTCATGTCAATAAAATATGTTTAAATCATAAATGACGGTGTGTCACAATGCCTGGATGGCGGGAACTGATTCCTGCAAATGTGATCTCATGGTCGTATTAAAGGGATATTAAGCAATCAGGCGTTCGCTATTGTTTCCTATTTAACTTGACTATTTGCCAATTATTATAGTTGAAAAGTATTTGAATAAATGAAAACATAGTTTTACTATTATTTTTGTCTTAATTGTTGTGTACTGTATAGTGCAAAAATATTATATTTGGAAGAATAACGGAGGAAAGCAATAAACTTCAAAGTTTAGGTTTACATGCAATACTATTAAGGATATTGGATTGAAATAAATCGAGAATTCCTGTTAAATATTAAAAATTGTGCGTGTCCCTTGAAAATGATTGCAGCATGAAGTAGACAAAATAGTTCATATTATAAAATCGTTCTTTATAAACCCTACATTATGAAGTCACGTGATGCCGACAGATAACAAAGAAATTCAAAATGGCGTTCAAGATGGCCAAATAAAATATGCTTATCTATGAATAGAAACAAATGTATATGGGGTATTTTATTGTTGTTGTTTTTTACATACAAAAAGGGAAAGGAAGTATTCAAACTGACGATTAAATAATTTGGAAAAAACCTCAAGATTTCACACACATAATAACCAAAACCTGGTCTTCATTTAGGAAATAGAACATCGTTTACTGTGAATTATCGTTTAATATATCACGGTTTGGAGTTCAATTGTAAACAGTAATTTCACGAGCCCGAATGGCGAGTGAAATTATTGTTTACAATTGAACGACAAACCGTGATATATTATAGATAATTCAACGTAAACGATGTTCTATTTCTATTCTAATACCCCTAAAATGTGAAAATAACGCATATAGATAGATAGATAGATAGATAGATAGATAGATAGATAGATAGATAGATAGATAGATAGATAGATAGCTAGACAGACAGACAGACAGACAGACAGACAGACAGACAGACAGACAGACAGACAGACAGACAGACAGACAGACAGACAGACAGACAGACAGACAGACAGACAGACAGACAGACAGACAGACAGACAGACAGACAGATAGATAGATAGATAGATAGATAGATAGATAGATAGATAGATAGATAGATAGATAGATAGATAGATAGATTGATAGATAGCTGGATGGATGGATGGATGGATGGATGGATGGATGGAGGGAGGCAGGGAGGGAGGGAGGGAGGGAGGGAGGGACGGACGGACGGACACGGACGGACGGACGGACAGACAGGCAGGCAGGCAGGCAGGCAGGCAGGCAGGCAGGCAGGCAGGCAGGCAGACAACAGACAGACAGACAGACAGACACAGACAGACAGACAGACATACAGACAGGCGGGCGGGCGGGCGGGCGGGCGGGCGGGCGGGCGGGCGGACGGACGGACGGACGGACGGACGGACGGACGGACAGACAGACAGACACAGACAGACAGACAGACAGACAGACAGACAGACAGACAGACAGAGAGAGAGAGAGAGATAGACAGACAGACAGACAGACAGACAGACAGACAGACAGACAGACAGACAGACAGACAGACAGACAGACAGACAGACAGACAGACAGACAGACAGACAGACAGACAGACAGACAGACAGACAGACAGACAGACAGACAGACAGACAGACAGACAGACAGACAGACAGACAGACAGACAGACAGACAGACAGACAGACAGACAGACAGACAGACAGACAGACAGACAGACAGACATACAGACAGACAGACAGACAGACAGACAGACAGACAGACAGACAGATAGACAGATAGATAGATAGATAGATAGATAGATAGATAGATAGATAGATAGATAGATAGATAGCTAGATAGATAGATAGATAGATTGATAGATAGCTGGATGGCTGGATGGATGGATGGATGGATGGATGGATGGATGGAGGGAGGCAGGGAGGGAGGGAGGGAGGGAGGGAGGGAGGGAGGGACGGACGGACGGACACGGACGGACGGACGGACGGACAGGCAGGCAGGCAGGCAGGCAGGCAGGCAGGCAGGCAGGCAGACAACAGACAGACAGACAGACAGACACAGACAGACAGACAGACATACAGACAGGCGGGCGGGCGGGCGGGCGGGCGGGCGGACGGACGGACGGACGGACGGACGGACGGACGGACAGACAGACAGACAGACAGACAGACAGATAGATAGATAGATAGATTGATAGATAGATAGATAGATATATAGATAGATAGATAGATAGATAGATAGATAGATAGATAGATAGATAGATAGATAGATAGATAGAGATAGATAGATAGATAGATAGATAGATAGATAGATAGATAGATAGATTCTTTATTTCCTCCAAGGTACAGGAGAGCATATACATATAATTATATCATATAACAAAATTTTAAAATTTAACATAAAGAAAAGACAACATATATGTAATTATATAGGACAAAAATATATATATCAAGCAATACATGTCGCATTACCGAATATTTTACAATCGGACTCAATTAGTTATGAGTATAGAGTTTTAATAATAGTATTTAAACAAATGACATGTCTTACCATATGCATGACTCTTGTCAAAACGAAACACAAGATGACACAATGGTACGCTATACTCAGTTTAAATTGGTATAGCATACATAAATGATTGCGCGTATACAAAAGGTAAGACCTATCATACAATATAACAGATACCATTATATCTTAAATAATAATCAGTACAAAGACGATACTGAGAACATTTTGAGAATATTTGTATTGGGACATATGCACGAGTACTTTCGCGTAACAATAAGAACGAATGCATATATCCCAATACAAATATAATAACCTTGTTTATTGCATACGCATGTGTAATATATAAAAATGAATAATTAGAACAAAACAATAGGTTTTAACATTTAACTGTCATCACATATTTATTTGAACAAACATATTGTCGTTACATCTTTGGAATGTTCACAATGAAATAAACATTGTTTACATTACGTGACATACTTCCTTTGACATGAACAGAAAAGTACACAAATCACGAACGAGTATACATTACACACAATATATGACTTTACTACACGTCAATATGAGAGAATACTGACGTTTCCTGTTAAATTGAAAGTATGTTTAAACATATTTATTTTACATCGATTGCGAAACAAGTTATTGAAACTTAGATTAATCACTCTCGATGGCTTCCTGGGTAGAACCAGTACTAAGCAATGTGGATTAATTATCTTGCTCAAGGAAAAATAAAGTGATAGCGACGGAGGATCGAACCAACGACCTCTCGATCATGAGTTCGGCGCTCTACCACTGGACCACGCACCTCACAAATTGAAAGTAAACGGAGCTTGTAAATGCGTATGCAATAATATTAGTTATTTGGACTCTTGACAGGAGACATGGGCTCCATTTCCTGCCTGGAAACTCAAGTGAGTGGGAAAATACTTGTAAGGCATGGGAAGTGAGCACATGTCCCCTGTCAAGAATCAAAAAAACGAATCTGTAATACTTCAAATAAAATAATAAACCGCTGTTTATTACAATGTTGGTGTTTTGTTATTTTTCAAAAAACTTACTAGTATGTCACAATTTTACCCACAATGGAAAGCGCAGAAAGCGGTACGAAAGACACAATCGACGGTTTCTTCAACAAATCGACAGCGTAATCTCCGGCATTTTGTTTGTGTGTATTGTATACGAGGTACCCATAAAGAAATCGTCAAATGTTCATGTCGGCTCATTGACCAATGAAATCCGCAGAATTGTCTTTGCAGTAAGACAAAATAGGATTGTTACTTGTTTTGGAACATGCCGGTAACTAGTATATTCATACAGATGACGCAATTGAATTGAACTGAATTGGATTTTATAGTCGCAACAACAGCTAAGGTCATATGGCGACTTTCCAGCTTCTACCGGTGGAGGAAGACCCCAGGTGCCCCTCCGGGCAATTTTCGTGCACGGGCGGGCACTTGGGTAGAACCACCGTCATTCCGCAAGCCAGCTGGATAGCTTCCTCACATAAAGATTCCTAGGGATCGAACCAACAGCGGTGAGGGGCAAGTGATTGCAAGTCAGCAGATGACGCAAGCTTCCTGAAAACTTATTTTCTTTTTATATATAGGACAGAGACTATGAAGAGAAATCTTCACCATTAAGAAACCGAAAGGGAGGGAGAGTAGATTTTTCTTCATAGACTATCCGGGCTTAGTGTTTACCATAGCTGTATCGATAGTCTCTATATATGTTACTCTATAACCTGTGAAGAGCGATGGTAGTAAATTTTTCATGAATAAATGTAGCCAGTATTTGAAATTCTGAGCCATATGATTGTTTTAAAAAATAGGTTATACACTAAACCTTAATAACAGTCCCCGTAATTATTATGAGAACTCAGATTGCAAACTTGTGTTTTCTGTAAACTGTAGTCTTGATCATCTCCGACGCTTGATTGTAAACAGTCTTGATCATCTTCGACGCTTGAAGTAAATACAAACGTCTTCACCCTAGGTGCAGAATAAATAAAACCGGAAACACATATCTCCTAGACTAGTCACGGATGATATTGTAGGGTGACAGGATAGTAAAACAATTATAACATGCGCAGCTTTGATACGCGTTGGTGTGCGTACTGTATCGGTGACGTCATCAGCTCAGTATGGTGAAATTGCCATTTTTAATTCATCATAACTAAAATACATTACAGATTTCAATAAACTACCACTCATTTTCTTAGTGAAGTTATTTTCAATCATACGATATAACGGTCATATAAACTTTTTGAGAGAAAAAAATCGGGCGATAATTATATCCTCAGGGTGAACATTCTTACTATCACACTCTCATGACTATGATTACATGTTTGTACATTTCAGGTATACCTCCTCCACAACAGTTTTGCCGTGACGGTCCTACAGTTGGGTGGTGGTGTTCTACTTCTACAGATTGTCCGCGGAGTCTTACGTGTCAGATTACACAAAACGGCGGTATCTGTTGTCGGAGATCCGGTGGTGGATATTAAGACACGACTGAGTGTAAGGTAAATTCACGGGTAGGACATGAACATGATTTAAATTGATATTCACAAGAAACTTTCCGCTCGAACATTCCACATAGATGGTCTCGTTTTAAATGTGCGTGTAAATAGAGGATCTAACATGAGTGCTCATTCATTATTGAATTTATTAAACGATGGCCAAATGATATAATGCGAGGCTCTTGCCAAGGTGATTAGACCCATCTTGTGTAAAATGAGGCAGAATTAGCTAGAACTCTTATATCAACATGAATTTTTCTGTGATCTCTTCCTAAAATGCTGTAGATTTAGAACCTGGTTAAGATAAATCAATGTATATAAAACGTAGAAAAGCGAACTTTTGTTTATCTACCACCTTTATCTGTAGAGCACGAGAATTCAAGTGAGATAATAGTGTTTTGAGTCCAATTATGACATCAATAAAGTGTTGCTGATGTCGCCGTCATCTGCCAATATTATTCAATAAGGCGAATAATTTAGGTTAAAATTATGCATAAACAGATTTAAAATGTAATAAATAGATTATTTAACTGCTGGGTTCGATTATAGGGAAATCCTTCACTCGATGATAGGCGTGTTTTGTTTGTTCACTCACTCGAATACCCTCGTTCATGAAAAGAACCAAACACCTAACATCTCGTGAAGGATTTGCCTCTAATCGATCCTAGTAGTTAAATAATCTCTATATAATACCCTGTATGCATATTACAATGCATATTTAATGGCAAAGAAAAAATGCTTGATCTAATCAATTTCAGGTTGAAGATGTCCTACATATAAAGTACATTTGTCGATTAAAGGAGTAGCATGCATTAATAGCTTGCAGTGCAGATGATGTTTATGGAAGGACTATTACCCGTTCATGGATATTTATTGTTTAATAATAGATATGTGTGCATTTATTCGGCTGTTTTGTTATTGTTTTGAATTCAGTTTATTCCATAATAGATTCACCATTGACCTTTCTGTGACAATATACGTGGTCACAGTGATATTCATAGTTCTGATAATGCAACTGTCTTAGTTCTGTAACTGTATGATTGTATTTTTTTAATTTGATATAGGGAAGATACACCCAAATCAATTCTCATAGGCTCCAAGTATACAACTGTCACAAATAAAGACACTGTATGCAATGAATTCACATGAACTGCATCCAGTGGGATTGAATCTAGGACTTATGAATGTTTCACAAATCGCATACTACTCCTCGGTATTTTAAAGGGAGACATGACAATCTTGATGTTTTGAAAACTCACGGCGTCGTGTTAGTTTTTCTAAATAACATGCATTATTTCAATCATTAATAATAATTATAAAAGTGGTATAAACTAAATTGTTTTTGTATATTACTGACTTTTGATAATACTACACCAATACTATATTTCAACATTTGCTAAAATAACATAGAAAATAGAAAACACAAAATTTTATTTAATGATATGCAAGCCGGTTTGAAGTTAAAAATGTTCCTTGATAAATAAGTAGAGACGATACTTTTGATGCTTGATAAAACATCACGATTGCCGTGTGTCCCTTTAAACAGCTGTTCACAAGCAAAGACGAGAGCGCGTGCCTGCCTTAGTTCAAAAACTTCAAAAAGTGAAAACGGACAGAATGATTTTTTTTATTCCCATACACTTAATAAATAAAAAATTGTTGGAGAATAATTTTAGCCCAATACATTATTTATTTAACAGTACTTCTGGTTTCCCTTTTCTTGGTGACAAACATGAAAAAGGTCGCCATCAGTACAGAAAAAAAGAGTTTCCGGTTATTAGGTACTAGGGTGGTGGGGGGAGAGAGAATTTCTATAGGTAACTGTAAATCACTGTTAGCCATACAATTTCATGAGAAAAGTGTGATATTCAGTTTTTCTTCAGATTATGAGGCCCACCCAATAAAGCATTTGTGACCAGTACACATAATAACAATTAAAGAATGTTGTATATTTAGTGCGTTCAGCTCTGATTTTTGGTCTAAAAACAATTAAGAAATACCAGATAAGTTTTGTATTCAAAACTAAATTATGAACATATAGTTAAAGTACAAAGTATTGTTAAGCTATTCTTACCCTCAATATAGCAAAGCTATACAAACAAGAGGCCCAAGAGGGCCTGTGGACGCTCTACTTGCTAACATGGCTCTTATAACATCAATGAAGCGAGTGACTGCCATTTACGTTTTTTTGAAAGTTTCGGGCAAAAAACAGCTTTTTAACTAAATCAAGGGCCATAACTAAAGAATCTGGTAAAGTTTGGTAAAGATCAGATGAAAAATGAAGGCCATACCGTATTAACGAGGCAAAATATAGCATTTTTAACTAAATCAAGAGCCATAACTCCTGTGTTACTGGTCCGACTGGTCCAACATAGAGCTAAAAAAAATATATATATATATATATATATATATAAAAATAAATAATTTCAAAAAAAAAAAGAAATACGAAAAAAAAAAAATAATAATTAAAAAAATAAATAAATAAAAAAAAAAAAGTAATAATATTAATAATTAAAATAAAATTAATAATAATACAAAAAAGAGTCGTAAAAGCTGGTAAAGTTTGGCAAAGATCAGATGCAAAATGAAGGCCCTATCGTATGACGAGGCAAATTATAGCATTTTTAATAAAATCAAGGGCCATAACTCCGCTGTTACTGGGCCGATCTGGTTGTTTTTCGAACCTGACCAAGCTTTCATAGACATTAACAATCTGATGAAGTTTGGTAAAGATCGGATGAAAAAAGTAAATCAAGGGCCAGAACTCCGATGTTACTGGTGCGATATGTCTGATTCTCGAAATTGTTCGAGCTTTCATTGATATTAACAATCTGGTTAAGTTTGGTAAAGATCGGATGAACAATGAAGCCCCTATAGTCTTAACGAGGCAAAATATAGCATATTTAACTAAATCAAGGGCCATAACACCGCTGTTACTAGTCCGATATGGCTGGTTTTCGAACTTGTCCAAGCTTTCATTGATATTACCAATCTGATCAAGTTTGGTAAAGATCGGATGATCAATGAAGCCCCTATCGTCTTAACGAAGCAAAATATAGCATTTTTAACTAAATCAAGGGCCATAACTTCGCTGTTACTGGTCCGATATGGCTATTTTTCAAACTTGTTCGAGCTTTCAACGACATTAACAATCTGATAAAGATTGGTAAAGATCGGATGAACAATGAAGCCCCTATCGTCTTGACAATGCAAAACATAGCATTTTTAACTAAATCAAGGGATACAACTCAGCTGATACTAGTCCGATATGGCTCGTTTTCGAACTTGTCCGAGCATTCATTGATATTAACAATGTGGTAAAGTTTGGTAAAGATAGGATGAAAAACAAAGGCCCTATTGTCTTAACGAGGCAAAATATAGCAATATGGCATTTTTAACTAAATCAAGGACCATAACTCCGCTGTTACTGGTCTGATCTGGCTTGTTTTCGAACTTGTCCGAGCTTTCATTGATATTAACAATGTGGTAAAGTTTGGTAAAGATAGGATGAAAATGAAGGCCCTATTGTCTTAACGAGGCAAAAGTTTGCAATATAGCATTTTCAACTAAATCAAGGGCCATAACTCTGCTGTTACTTGTCCGATCTGGCTGGTTTTCGAACTCATCCGAGCTTTCATTGATATTAACAACCTGTTAAAGTTTGGTAAAGATCGGATGAAAGATGAAGGCCCTATCGTCTTAACGAGACAAAAGTTAACAACGGACGGACGGACGGACGACGGACGGACGACGGACAACTCGGCATCCCATAAGCTCTGCTGGCCTTCGGCCAGTAGAGCTAATAAAAAACTAAGAGCGGGCCTCAATTTATATACCTGAGTTGATCAGCCACGAAGCGTGCTGGCTGTAAATATTCAAGCTTCCCATGCTTTGTCAATAACCAAGGGACTTTTTGATCGGATTCAAAACAGGTTTTGGCCGTGTGTTTACTGTACTTGTTACGCGGGTACGTAGCACACGGGTACTAAACATTGACTCTAGCACATTTTGGAGGTATATGAAAACGAGAGTCGATGACACTTCCGAGGTAGTGACAAAGATGAAAATAACAAAATAAAGGTGAGTTCAGCTCGTTGTTTTTCATAATATCATTAATCCATCCAACAATTTATTTCAAAAATCGGGGAATGCTATTCCAATTGTATGTGTTCAAAGTATGTCTAAGTTGCAAATATATTACAAATTATTGTTTAATTTCACGCCTAGGTCTTTTATAAGATTGGAAGTTGTGTGTGTTTTCTTCGACAGATCGTACTTTTTCGGTGCATATTCTTATTTATTCATGAAAGTCTGGTGTTTTAATAGTGGAGACGAAAAGGCCATAATGTAATTATTAAACAGTAATAATTTTAAATCAGAAAACAGAGTATAATGGATTTATCGGAAGTTTTCGGCAAGAGGTAGAGTCAATGAGCCGGAGGTAGGGTCGATGACACTGAGATAGCGTCGATGCTTATGATGTACGGTAATATAATGTGTTGGCATAGTTGGTATTTTATAGTAAATTAACTATTAAATCAACCTGCAATCGATACTATGCGATAGTTATACAGTTATATTTACTGTAAACTTATTTGTCCAGTTGGTGAACATTTTTTACATGGCGTGAAAGGGAATATTTTCTATCGAAAGGTTTCCCACATATCTCGCAAATATGAACACTACTTTAGTGCTTCGCGCGTTTGTGCATATATAACGCAGCGCTGGATTTAAATGTCTTTAGACAATCAGTTCATGAGTGTTGTTGACTTGGGTTTTTTGCATATTTCCATATGTCTCTTCAGATTTCGCCTGTATCCAAAATCCATCCCACACTCTTCGCATTTTATCTTGTAGAGATCATGATGTTGTCTACAATGTTCTTGTACGTCTCGTTTAGTTGAAAATCTTCTCGGACAATGAATGCAACCATGCTTCCGAGAACCCAAATGGACTTCGAGTTTATGCCTTTTCATATTCCCAGCATTACTGAATCGCTTATTACATAGTTCGCATACCGTGCTTTGGGTAGATTGTTCATGTAAGTTTTTATGTGAAATGTGCATCTTGCCTTAGTGCTAAAGCTTTTCTCGCAGACGTCACACTCGAATTTTCTCTTCGTTCCTGCATTCATGATTGATCTGCAAAAAAAACCAACAGAAACAGCTAAATAGGTGAATATTGTCATTTCCACGTCGACCTAATTCCTTAGCAAATTAAAGGGATTCAATCCGTTCGACTTTGCTCAAATGAATCACATACAATATCAACAGTTCTCTGTAGACAAAAATGCAACTTCAAGGGGCTGGAGGCGATTTTTAAGAGTTATGGGCGCCAATCTTAATACGAATAAAAACACTCTTAATGTGTTTCAGTTTCAGACTTAATGGGCTTATGCATTTAACTAGACCCCCTTATACGTCCGACTGAATTATTGAAATGAAATAGTTCGGTCCGGAAATGACCCGGCTGGGGAGGGGGTGGGGGGCGTGGGGGAGGGGGAGGGGGATATTTGACAATCAAAAAAAGTATGTTTCAATTATTGGTGGTGGGGGGGAGGGGGTGCGTGGGGAGGCGTTATCCACAATCAATTACACAAAAAAGAGGGCTTGTGGACGCTCTACTGCCAAATATTGCTCTTATAACATCAATAAAGCTTCGTCTTAAAGAGGCAAAATATAGCATTTTTAATTAAATCAAGAGCCATAACTCCGCCATTACTGGTCCGATCTGGCTGGTTTTCGAACTTGGCTAGAAGAGATAATAAAAATAAAAATAAATAAAATAAAAACAGAAAATTAAAGAAATAAAAATAATAAAGAAAAAAAAAGGTGAACAAATCTGGTAAAATTTGGTAAAGATCAGATAAAAAATGAAGGCCCTATCGCCTTTAAGACATCACACCAGCCTAATCCATCCTATAGAAATAGTGGGGGCATAATTATGATTTTTTTTTTCATGCATTGTGAAAAGTACGAGAATTTCATGCAAAATTGGTGATTGGTATGTACCGTTATATTATGAGGCCCCGACAAACAATTTTAAATCCGATTTAATTATTTCTGAATTTTATGTGTAACACTACCAGCATGATTTAATTTCAATATTTTTAGTATTGATTTTGATTAAATTTAAGACAACATATATTATATTGTTAATTTAATAATAATTATGTGTAAAAGAAATATAAAAAGATCGGACAGGGAAAGTAACATTCAAGGAGGACAGTAAACCACAAAACACAGAAACAAACACGCAAACAGACAAACAAGAAGGCAAAAGCAATAATAAATGCAAACGACATCACAAACACAAAAAGGGTTGACAATAGGGCTACCGCCTTGGAACGGTCAGTGGCAAAGTAGGCCACTGGGGGGTTTAAACCGGTTCTAGGGTGCACCAAACCTCACACTTACCCTATTGTCATCCCATTAAAACAGGACAGTGTAAATAAAGAAATCCCCGCCATGATCTAATCTCTAACCAACAATTGAATTGAATGTTGTTTAACGGCTCATCAACACAGTATAGGTTATTTAGAGCCGCCCCAGAGAGAGGGGAAGGATACATAGGAATCCGGGAACCTGCCCTACTCTTATTATCGAATAGATTCCTATGGTTCTTTAACGTGCTCGGAGGATATACCGTTACACGGGACCGCCCGGTTTATGTCCCCATCCGACGGCCGAGGCTAAGGTAAAGTGTCTTGCCCAAGGACACACCGACGGAATTCAGTGGCACCACGGAGGATTGAACCCGGGGCCTCCGGTTACAAATCCGCCGCGCTACCGACTGCGCCACGCTAGCCCCTTCTAACCAACAAGGCAGCACAAATAGGCAATATAAGTAAAACACAAATATGCTCGTGTAAATATAATACAAAACTTACATTTTTTGGGTCTTCTAAAATGGTCTCCAAATACAGTCTTTGAACAATAAACTGACCCATCTCAACCAAATTCGATTTTGGTATCCAAACATGCGTTGTCCAAACTAATGTTTTCATTCTAATGACACACAGCTAAGTTTGTTTTTAAAATGTACTGTATATCACCACAAGAACCTATCCTTTTGTCGTGAAAAATGTTTAGTGTGTTATTAAAAGATTCCACTAAATACGAGTCCGTACTGAAAATGTAATTCTGGGGAGTTTTGTAAACGTCAAAACTTTTGATTGTCGATAATAAAAGCTGTTTTGCAAAAGGGTCTGTTATGATAATACGACTTGGCTCATAATTATCTGTTTTACATCTGGATGCTGGATCCCAATTTAGAGAAAATACCATACATGGGACATATGTGGGACTAGAAAGGATATTTTGTCATGATTGTAATGTTGTTTATTGTGTATTATTTCAGTCTATACATATTTGTTATAATAAAATAAATTAAATTTGCAGATTTTGCCTTGTTTTAATCTGCCACATTTAAATGTTTCTATTCGAAACAGTAAAATGAACATTTAGCAATTGTAAGAAACATTGCACATTGTAGTCTTATATAAAATTATGTCGGGGCCTCAATAAATATTTTCCGCAGTAGAGGATTAACAAGTTTGTGATCGTCTTTAGCTATAAAATGTCCGTGATCTTTTGATTCTGGTGTGATGTCTTTAACAAGGCAAAATATAGCATATTTAACAACATCAAGGGCCATAACTCCGCTGTTACTGGTCCGATTTGTCTGGTTTTCGAACTTATCCGAACTGTTATTGACATTAACAATCTGTTAAAATGTGGTAAAGATCAGATGAAAAATAAAGGCCCTATCGTCTTAACAAGGCAAAATATAGCATTTTTAACTAAATCAAGGGCCATAACTCCGCTGTTACTTGTCCGATTTGACTAATTTCCGACGGAAGAATGTCGGTCCGATGAAGTGTTTAAATTAATGTTAAGAAACAGAGAAAAATGTGCGGTTACATTGACATTAAATCCACGTTAAAATATATGTGATTATTATTTCATTAATTTAACTGAAAGGAACACAGAAAGATACGATTTACACAGCGCGACAAGTTCAGTTTTTATACATGATGCAATAATAGGAAATTCGCATTTACAAGCCCAGTAATCGACGTCATCAGCAGGTGCACGAGCTGATCATCCGTAACGAAGATTTGTCTCGACTCGGTGGGGAAACACATGCATTTCACCTCTAATTCTCAGTCCATTAAAATATAATTGTGCCTAAAGTATGTCAGTCGATGGTAAAAAGACTCGGTTAATATTCACTTCTGCTAATACTTTGTGGATTGAGATAATAACGACGAGGTATATTTCATATAATTTACCTATTTTGAGAATCCAAACTCTATAAACACAATATAAACCGCTTTAACCAGCCAGGCCAAACCCCAGAACAGGAGCGTCGAATTAAGAGTTACCAACCAATAACTCAATCACCGGTATTTTACAATCGCTTGAATAAACCCATGCTTTTAATAGTTTTAATCGGCACATATACATTATTATGAGACCTGAACACCAGGCTAGCGATGATTTTTACTATTCCTCAAACGTGAACAGCGAAACTCTATGCGAACGGTAGTAGGCGTAGCCAAACCGCATGCAACGCCAAAACTGATAATGAAGGGTACACTATATCGGATGTGCAGTTCTTTTCTATCATTGTAAATTCATTGTTCTGATGCTACTTGTATTCTGGCTGAACTTTTTAAAGTTTCCTAAATTTTCAGTATAAACCGTTATACAAACACTTGGTGAAAAGTGATGTTGTGACAGTGAGCAAAGCACATGATATAGCTGATGAGAATTGTTTTGACAGAAAAACAAGGTGTTTAAACGTAACGGGTGAAAACTCAGAGTGGATTGAAATAGAGTAAAAAAGATCGAATGAATAACAGTACTGATTGCAAGCGCGGGGAGACGTTTTACTGCAGCCACACTGCACAAGCAACGCCACTGTGCTATAAAAAAGTATGATAATGGACCTTTGGAAACGGCCGAGCACGACACATACGAAATATTGCAGTCTCGGTTTGATTGTTCATGAGCGGTAGTGAAATATGCTAGCTACCGCTCACGCCCTCTAGCCCCGCGTTGAGCAGAACTCAATATTCATAAAATCAATAGTACAACATTTTAACCAGTCGTTGTAACTATGTAAAATCTGTTATAATTCAAAATAACATGAACTGCATCTTCTTTTTTTTGCATTTCCACAGTCGCACCTAGGTGATTGTCCGTAATTGATTTGCATAACTATCGTTATTACGATTGCTACATAATGGCATGGACATACATACAATGACGAGTGTTCTTGTAAATGGCATGGACATACATACAATGACGAGTGTTCGTGTAAATGGCATGGACATACATACAATGACGAGTGTTCGTGTAAAGAGAAACTAGGAACGTTAGGACTTACACATTAAATTTTTAAAGTTTGTGTTTAGAGATAGCAAAATATTCGGATTTTAATATCGATTGGTATATTGCTCCACAGAGAAACAAAGGCAGGTATACATGATCTGGAAAAAATCTCCGTTCTCCTTGACATTATCATATAGGCGTTATTGTTCTTTAGGTTATAGAGTTGTTTGAACAAATGGAGAGAAACTTTCAGTAACGTTCGAAGTCTTTATGCCATTATTGACTTTATAAACAAGAGGGCCAAGATGGCCCTAAATCGTGTACCTGAGTACTGGCCCATTATCGAGCTTCTTCGAAATCTTATGGTCTTAACCAAATCTGTGCAAAATTGGTTAAGATTGTTCAAGAAATGTGGCCTCTGTTGAGTTAACAAGATTGATATAAAGACACTGACAAAGGTTGGTAAAGATCAAATACAAGATGAAGGTACTAGAGTGTTACACCTGGGGCATGGCCAAAGCTACATCTAATATATGAGAGCTGTGTGCTTTGTGGTTTTAGAGAAGATTTTTTAAAGCTTTTCCCTATACAAGTCTATGTACAACATGTGACCCCTGGGGCGGGGCCAAATGTGATCCCAGGGTCACCATTTGAAAAAAACTTGGTAAAGGACCATAAGAGTATAGTAAATGTAAAATAGTAAACCTCTGGCTCTTGTAGTTCCACAGAAGAAGACTTTTTATGTTTTTTCTATATAAGTCTATGTTAAACTGTGACCACCGGGGCAGGGCCAAATTTGACCCCAGGGTCATCATTTGAACAAACTTAGTAGAGAACCATAAGCTTGTAGCAAATGCAAAATATTAAACCCCAGGCTCTTGCAGTTCGAGAGAAGATTTTTTAAATGTTTTTCCCTATACAAGCCTATGTAAAACAGTGACCACCGGGGCGGTGCCAAATGTGACCCCAGGGTCACCATTTGAACAAACTTGGTAAAGGACCATACTCTTATAGTAAGTGCAAAATAGTAAACCTCTGGCTCTTGTAGTTTCAGAGATGAAATTGTTTTAGTTTTTTTCCAATATAGGTATGTAAAACTGTGACTCCCGGGGTGGGGCTAAATTTGACACCAGGGTCACCATTTGAACAAACTGGGTAGAGGACCATAAGCTTATAACAAATGCAAAATATTAAACCTCTGGCTCTTGCAGTTCCAGAGAAGAATATATTTCTTAACGTTTTTCCCTATACAAGCCTATGTAAAACTGGGACCCCCGGGGCGGTGCCAAATGTGACACCAGGGTCACCATTTGAACAAACTTGGTAAAGGACCATAACCTTATAGTAAGTGCAAAATAGTAAACCTCTGGCTCTTGTAGTTTCATAACAGAATATTTTTTAAAACAAAATCTTGCAGTTTCACAGAAGAAGATTTTTTAAGTATTTCCCTATATAAGTCTATGTAAAACATGTGACCCCTGGGTCGGGGCCAAATGTAACCCCAGGGTCACCATTTAAGCAAACTTGGTAAAGTACCGTTATCTTATAGTAAATGCAAAATATTAAACCTCTGCCTCTTTTAGTTTCAGCGAAGAAGATTTTTTAATTGTTTTCCTATATAAGTCTATGTAAAACTGTGACCCCGGGGCGGAGCCAAATTAGACCCCAAGGTCACCAATTTAACAAACTTAGTAGAGGACTATAATATGATGCTACATGTAATACATGAAAGCTCTGTGCCTTGTAGTTTCTGAGAAGAAGATTTTTTTAAAAATGTTCCTATATAAGTCTATAAGTCTATAAAACATGCAAAATCTCAATATACAAACTTTGGAACCCCAGTGCTCGGTCATGTTTAATCCCATGGACTTCATTTGAACAAACTGGATAGTCTAGGCATTGGCAATCATTTTAAAAGAAAAACTGTCGAAATCGGTTCTTGAGAAGAAGGTTTTTTAAGGTTTTGATTTTTATATGGTAATGGCGACCATCTTGGATGTCGCGCTGACCTAATTTTAACAAACGTAAAAAGCATTTATCTAAGGATCATACACGTGAAGTTTGGTCAAAATTGGTCAAGCGGTTTCTAAGGAAAAGTCGTTTGAGGCAAAAGTTAACGATGACGACGGACGGACGATGGACGACGGACGAACCTTGATCCCAACAGATCACCTTGAACCTTCGGCTCAGGTGATCTAAAAATGGAACAAGTGTGTAATGTACGTCGTGAGAACGATCCGATTTCGGATTACACATTTTGTATAGATACTGAACCTCTTCATCTGCCTCGATGATACTCTTCATCTGATACAATGCCTCGTATTTGGAGCTTTTCTATATTTTAGTTCTACCGGACGGCTTATGGGATGCCGAGTTGTCCGTCGCTCTTATGGAGAGGTATTTGTGGGGTGAATTATCTGTACAAAGTCGACGTGTGGGGTGAAATTTATTTGCGGGCTAAACCCCACAATTTTGCCATCCAAATATCAAATTCGGACACCAGTCTTCACCTGTACAAATACGACTTGTTGGGATTCCACATGTGTGGGCTCGTTTTTGGCCGTTTACTTGTCGGGAAAACCCCAAATTATGCACAAGTACCTCTTTATGAGTCCGTCGTCCGTCCGTCGCTAACTTTTGACTCGTTAAGACGATAGGGCCTTCATTTTTCATTCGCTATTTACTAAACCTTAACAGATTATTAATATCAATGAAAGCTCGGACAAGTTCGAAAACCAGCCAGATCGGACCAGTAACAACGGAGTTATGGCCCTTGATTTAGTCAAAATGTTTTATTTTGCCTCGTTAAGGCGATAGGGCCGTCATTTTCCATCCGAACTTTATCAAACTTTACCAGATTATTGATATCAATGAAAGCTCGGACAAGATCGAAAACCAGCCAGTTCGGACAGTAACACCAGAGTTATGTCCCTTGATTTCGTTAAAACTAATATGTTTTGTCTCGTTAAGACGATAGGACCTTCATGTTTCATACGATATTTACCAAACTCTGCCATATTGTTGATATCAATGAAATCTCGGAAAAGTTAGAAAACCAGCCAGATTGGACCGGTTATTAAAGGTTTTAATACACTAACTTTGTACAGACTAGTTCTCCTGAACCTCTGGTCGGATTTCAACGAAACATGGCAGGGATGATCTGTACCAAGTCTAGTTGCGTATATCATCGACATGTTCCGGTTGAATAATTGTTGACAGAGTTATGGCCCCATATACATAAACTTAATCTTTAGCCAGAGCGTTCGTGATTGTTACAGAACCAATTGTTCTAAAACGTTGGAGACGGAAGCTACTATACTGTTGATATGTTCATCACATTTACACATTTACGATATGAATTCAGGATTATAATCAACTGTTTTATGATTTTTTTCCAAATGTAAGCTGAGCGTCATATGATTTTTGTTAACACATTTCATAAAATATGTCGGGCAAAGTATATGTCGGGCAAAGTATATGTTTGGATACATTCTTCTTTACCTACTGTACACTACCAATGCTGTAACATGTATGAATCACACGATTCTTATATGAGTATCATATGATACCTGTTTTATGTTTCTTATATAAAAGTAGCATTTATATGAAAGCGTTTTTTACTAAGTTACGTTTATATTCACATAGCTTAAGAATTGAGACAGGTCGTTTTGCAAGACATAGGATTGAAAAAATTGAAAGAGTTTGTCAAATGTGTAATTCAACCGAAATTGAAGACGAGTTTCATCTTGTTTTATTTTGTACACTTATAAAGATATTAGAAAGATATATATTAGAGAATATTATATACAAAGGCCAAATATGTTTAAATATGTAACACTGCTACAATCTTCAAAAAAGTTCCTTAATTTAAGGACATATTTATCAAGAGGCGTTTACTGTCATATGTTCAGTTTCAAATATTATTTCTTAAAACATATTCAAGTTGATCCTCACATAAATTGTTATTTTATATATAATTCCTTTTGTTTTTTTATATCCTTGGATTATTGATTAAACTGTGTGATTGATATGATCTATGATTAATTAATGATTACATGCATTGCAAATTGAACTACAAGTAGAAATAAGTGTAATCTGCCATGTGATTATAATTGTGTATTACAAATGATATATGCAATGATGAGAACTGTAAAAGATCAGATCAATACAAATATCTCTATAAAACCTTTCATATAAGAATATGAGCATATGAGAATCATATGTGTGTGTGTGTAATTCTAAGGTTTATAGTCCGTCCGCCAACGAACACGTCAAGGTATACCTGACGCGATGGGCACAATAGAGTCTGGACTTTATGAGAATCATATTAAGATTGAAAAATATTTTTTTCATGAGCATCATATGAAAATGCGTGAGGTTTATTCTCATATGAAAATTATATGAAACTTCTATTATATAAATACGATACTATAAATCTCCGCTTGCACTGACACATTTACATTCGCTTTCGACTGACCTTCTCCAACCACTCTCCCAAAAATAGAACATTACGGGACCATGCGTTAATTAGCAGTGGCATGATATCGGTACAAAGTGGCATGGGACTAACGCTTTTGTTATCACTTAAAATCATGGGACAATAACCTTTCCCCCGCTTCATTCAATGGGGCAAAGTCTTGCAGTCAATCTACGCATTTCCATCACCTTTCGTACTTTGATTACCGACAGCTGGTGTTCTTATCTGGTTCACAATGATAAGTACTACTATGTAGCATATATACGTTCTTCATTTATGAACTTATACTAACAAGTACCGGAATAAACATGGCGAATATTCGAATGGTTGTAGCATTGTTGGTTATGTGTTCTTTGGCAGTATCAGGTTAGTGTGCATATAACGCAAATATTTATGTATAGGCATACAGGTCATACTGACGTCATTTCGAGTTTTTTTAATTCATCACTGATATTCGGCAGGTGCCCTCCTGATTGTTCAGGTCTTCATCCGCGGTGCGGTAATTCGGTGTGAATATAATCCTAATACATTTAGGGATTCACGAACCTTTGGGGACCCTTTTAAAAATACATAGAAATATAAAACACACATTTGAGGAAAGTTTGGTGCTTTTGTCCGGCGTGTCTAGATTGGGTCCTAAAACCTGGGTTTTGGTCCCTAGCTATATATATGCAAATCACCTAACCGGGCTACTTCCCCCCCCCCCCCCCACCGCCCCCCCCCCCCACCGCCCCCCCCCCCCCCTAATTCCAAGCGCCAAACAAGAGAAATGATACTAGTATCGATCGAGGGCGAGTATGGCATACAGGTATGGTCGGTCGGTCGGTTGAATGGTGTTTTACGTAATTTCCAGCACATTTTAGGTTATATATGACGGTCGATATTTTAGTGGAAGACATCCACATTTTTTTTGAGTAGAACCAGTACTGAATACCTCATTCAAATTCTTTTGGAATATCACAAATCGAGTTCCCTATCGGTGAGAGATTTATATAATCCCTAACTGTTTCTTTTATTATAATAAAAGGCAAATTTGAGTATTTCTGACTGAAATGAATACAGTGGCTTGTTTGTCAGGGCTGAGAACTATGTATAGTCGTTTTCATGTAGAGCATACATCGCTGCTCACAAATGCATGGCACATGTAGGTCTGGATAGGGGTAAACTGATCAGAGAAAAATCGCCATATTCGACTTGTTTTTTAACTTGCACGCCTCAATCTGAAATGGAGCTAATCTCACACATCAATGTTCAACAAATACATTTGGTAAAACACGATGATCCGAAAATTATAGTTATAATTTATTTCTAAAAAATCTGAAAATATATTTATATATTTCAAGTGTATTAATTTATCTGGCATTTTGGATTTCCTTGATCCTTACTGCTTGCCTAGCAAGGTGCGTGACCAGATGCGATACACATTAGTGCGCAACCTTTTTATCACATAGAACTGCTTGTATTCCGTATAATATACCTATTACGTATTTCCTTATATTAACCATGTGTAATACAAGGCGACCGAATCAAGTGCAGTGTCAGTACGTTCGTCTAGTCAATGTCCCGGAACACCCGTTTAGTCCGTGGAGTCCGTGGATATAGCACTGAATCGGCGATGTTGTGAGGGTAACAGTCCGCCGTATGTAGATTCACCACAAGCAATATTATTGCACCTCGCACCAAATCCTAGGAATTTCATTGGATTAGAGCGGTAACATGGTGACCCTCTATTATTCTATAGTGGGTCAGTAGATTTCATAGAGGGTCACTAAAACAATATGGACTACAATTCCGATTCAACGTTTAAATCATTTGCAAATAGTTCTTTAAGGCGTTAGTAACACACATAATAAGTAACTTTAATAATGTTTTTAAACTGTACCGGTCATGACGTCAAATTGCGCGACCGTCTCAATGACGTTGACGCTCCATTAAAATGGGTTAAATATCGGAGATTACCTTAAAAAAGGTGCTCGATGCAATAAATCAGTTATTGGGTTTGTTACTGACCCCCTACAGAAACATGTGGGGTCAGTCAGATGCATAGGGGGACTCGGATATCGCCTCGCGCCCTATACATCTTACTGACCCCACATATTTCTGTAGGGGGTCAGTAACAAACCCAATAACTAATAATGTGTAGTTTCTTGTCGTTTTTGAGCCATGTGATAAAAAGGATCTGACACTCGTTGTCATTTCATAAAAAAATTTAGGCTCGCTTAATAACACATTCCTGAACTCATTTAATACAATTTTGTATGAAATGACAACTCATGTCAGATCCTCTATATACGTAGCTATGTTTCTGGGACACAGGGCATTCTCATCACGTGTATATCAAGCATTACAATTAGAGCCTCGATTTATTAATCCAGTATAATTGTAAAGTTAAACCTGCTGGCTTATAAATAAATAACATTTTGAGTTTTTGTTTCTTGTTCTTATTCTACTATATGTTTAAATATGTTATTGGTTCAATAATCAACACCGCCGCGATTTTTTGGCAAAATCAAAATTGCCGTGTGTCCCTTTAACCGAAGGAACTTTGTGACCATACCGGAATGTATCGTTGGCAAATGCTATTCATGGGCAGCATCAGGACTTGTTGCACATTTCAGGTTTCCTAGAGATATGCCCCAACGGCGAACTTGGAGGTATGCCGTGTAGCGGAGGAGACCCGCATAGCTGTGGAGACACTGGGAATTTTCAGTGTGATGCTCCGACAGGCGTTTGTTGTCCTGTCCATCCAGCGCCCGGTGTTTAGGAGGTGAATTATGTGCATGTACAACTTTTATTTGTAATTTAATTTTAAAATTATAAATAAGTGGATTATTATCCGCGTATCTTTGATCCGGATTAACGTTACTCATATGAAACTATTCAATCAATTAATAGAATCATGATCCCGAAGTATGACGCGATTGGTCGAAAAACATATAGACTGCTCCAGAGCGTTTCACTATTTATAAACTTGTTTGAGTTTGAAGAAACGGACATGCGCAGTGAAGCAGTCTGAAGTCGAAGTTAGTTCTTGGTTCCCGGTTCCTAGTTCTCGGTAGTTTATTCGAATGGAATCATGAAATAGGAATTGGTTCCTGGTTCCCGGTATATATAACTGAAATAAAGGATCCTACTTTTTTCCATTTTGCCAATTGTATTACAATGCATGTCGTTTACCATCGAACTGTGATATTTGCGTTGCAAAAATCAAAATCGAATTGTTCATTTTTTATACTGTAAAATCGGGAATCAGGAAATTTGAAACCAGAAACCAGTTCCTAGTCCCTATAGTCATATTTACCCGTTCGATTCGAATAAGGAACTGGGAACAAAGAACTGGGAACCAGGAAGCGTTTGGCCGACTATGTACGATTGAGTGTTTTGAACTGCTTCAACGATTACGGAATTTCGGTGAAGAGTTCCGATTGACTGTGTTTAGAATATTTATACCAAAACACTATAGCGAAGAATGAAATGACAGTTAGAAATGTATATCTATATATGGCATATTGATAAATATCTTCTAAAGCGAAAACAATCGCTGCAGGTTAATGTATAAACATTATATGATCAAACAATGGATTTTTAAACTAGAATGTACTTATTTGAAATTGTTCACCTATAAATCGGTAAATTTTAGTGGAGCGCTGTGATCTAGTTTTAAAAGGTTGGACCCAGAACTCTCAGAAGCCATAACTCTCAACAAGCAAGCTTGCTTGAGTATAGGACTTAACTTCCTTTAAATGTACGGAATCGGTCAGCGGACAAAACCGATAATTAAACAGACAATATTGTTATAATTATGAAGCACTTTGCGATTTTTGTATTATTTTCACGTCAGTAGTGTCGTGTGTCGTCAGTAGTGTCGTCAGTAGTGTTAAATAAAGACAGTTAAGTTCCTTTTGCCGAGCTAGCCACTGAAGCATATTAAAAATAATGCACAAGCTTCGCTTGAATAAAACATATTGTTGCATACGCATTTACAAGCTCCGTTTACTTTCAATGTTGACGTGTAGTCATATTGGGTGTGTCATGTATACTCATTCGTGATTGGTGCACTTTTCTGTTCATGTCAAAGAAAGTATGTCACGTGATGTAAACAATGTTGATTTCATTGTGAAAATTCCCATTATGTAACGACAATATGTTTATTTCAAATAAATGTTTTTGGTGAAAATTAAATGTTACCACCTATTATATTCTACGTATGCAATAAAAAGGTTATTAGATTTAATTTGGGATATTTGCACTCGTTCTTTTGCGAATAAATATTAAGTCCAGACTCTATTGTGCCCATCGCGTCAGGTATACCCTGACGTGTTCGTTGGCGGACGGACTGTAAACCTTAGAATTACACACACACACACACGCGAATAAATATTGTACGGTGCAGGGGCGGATCCAGGATTTCAGGTTAGGGAGGGGGCGTAAGATTTTGGCCAATTTTCGGGTCCGTTTCTAGCCTCATAAAACGGTTGCAGGGCATTGATAGGGTAAACAAGTCCGTTTTTAAATAAAAGGATTTAACAATGTGTTAATTAAACCACTCATTAGCCATTATGCGTCGAGCGAGCGAAGCGCGCGAGAAATTGTTTTATACTGAGGGCGTGCATCGAAATTGTTTGATATTTTATCTACAGTAACATGGACAGGTGCGCCCCCTAGATCAGCTAGTGCGGTGTCCTGTTAGGGCCATCTTACCATCGCACATAAACCTTGGTCGATGGTAAGATGCGATGGTCGACGGTAAGATGCGATGGTACGATGCAAATGTCGATGTAAGATGCGATGGTCGATAGTAAGATGCGATGGTAAGAAGCGATGCTCGATGGTAAGATGCGATCGTCGATGGTAAGATGCGATGGACCATCGATCATCATATCTTACCATCGACCATCGCATCTTATCATCGCATCTTATCATCGCATCTTACCATCGACAATCGCATATTACCATCGCATCTTACCATCGACCATCGCATCTTACCATCGACCATCGACTTATGACACACGTGCAACGACCTCTCTTGGTATCGAACTTGACCAAGTTTTCCATTCCCGAATATTGCAAACAAGTGTGTGTGGGCGAGTAAGGAGTGCATACATTGGAGGAATACGTGAAACATAATTATATTAAAGAAAAGCGGACACATTTCACAATCAACTTTTTAAATGACACTAATTGATTATAACTATGCATAAAACATGCAGTTCCTCATTTGTTAAAGTCAAGCATCCTTATATTTTACTAGTTGTCTGAGGGCCTAAAGAAATATTAAGAGCATGGTGGGGGCAGAGGCGGTCTGGAATGTATCTAGTCAATCCAAATACAGAGTATAGATCCAGGTTTTAAGAAGGATGTCTGCAATTCGAGGTTGGTGAGTATTTGTTCGAGGATTTATATAGGTGCGCGCCCTGCCACCCTTCCTCTCCCAACTGGAACCTACTCAAACCCAGACACAGAAGGGTGACAATGCCAAGTTTGTTGTACTTCTGCCGAATTCCGAAGTTTGAAGTCTGATAGGTCTGGCGCGTCAATATCCGTAATAAGGCCAAATAAAACACTATGTGTGCTTAGGCAGGGTCCTTTATTTCATCCGAGGTTTAGAGTAACAAGCCAGAAAATAGTAAGTAGGATTTATTTTTATATATATTTATATATATAGATATAGCAGTTTATACCCAAAACAGCCTTGATTTTTATATTTTTCTCGTATACTGGAAAAAAATGCTAGATTTCACCAAAAAGTCGGGTTACCCTAAACACACATAACTTTTTGCAAGGCCTAAGTTGAACGCTCAAATAAAATTAATTAGAATTGAACAAATCAGGTTTATGTTCACCCACACACCCACCCACCCACCCAACTTGGTTGAAAAGATTTCATTACACTCGTCTTAACATATTTATCAGTTTAATATTTAATAAAATTGTCTCACTGACAAACCTGAGATTATATTGAGAGAGAGATGGAGAGAGAGGAGAGGGGGAAGGAGAGAGAGAGCGGAGGGGGGGGGGGGGGGGGGGGGGGGGGGGGGGGGGTCGTTAGAACGAATTTACATTACGATTGATGCATGGTCGATGGTAAGATGCGATGGTCGATGGTAAGATACGATGGTCGATGGTAAGATGCGATGGTCGATGGTAAGATGCGATGGTCGATGGTTAGATGCGATGGTCGATGGTAAGATACGATGGTCGATGGTAAGATGCGTGGTCGATGGTAAGATGCGGTGGTCGATGGTAAGATGCGATGGTCGATGGTATGATGCGATGGTCGATGGTAAGATGCGATGGTCGATGGTAAGATGCGATGGTCGATGGTAAGATACGATGGTCGATGGTAAGATACGATGGTCGATGGTAAGATACGATGGTCAATGGTAAGATGCGATGGTCGATGTAAGATACGATGGTCGATGGTAAGATACGATGGTCGATGGTAAGATGCGATGGTCGATGGTAAGATACGATGGTCGATAGTAAGATACGATGGTCGATGGTAAGATGAGATAGTAAGATGCGATGGTCGATGGTAAGATACGATGGTCGATGGTAAGATACGATGGTCGATTGTAAGATGAGATAGTAAGATGAGATAGTCGATGGTAAGATACGATGGTCGATGGTAAGATACGATGGTCGATGGTAAGATGAGATAGTAAGATGCGATGGTCGATGGTCCATCGCATCTTACCATGGACCATCGCATCTTACCATCGATCATCGCATCTTACCATCGAATCTTACTATCGACCATCGCATCTTACCATCGACCATCACATCTTACCATCGCATCTTACCATCGACCATCGTATCTTATCATCGCATCTTACCATCGACCATCGCATCTTACCATCGACCTAGGTCGATGCTTGATAGTAAGATGCAATGGTAAGATGGCCGTAATAGGACACCGCTCCTAAAGTCGCGCAATATTAATACGCAAAAGAACTCGTGCATATATCCCTATACAAATCTAATAACCTATAACTATACTTTTAGTAGTCAGTTATTTTATATTAAGAAATAGAACATCGTTTACTGTGAATTATCGTCTAATATATCACGTTTTGGAGTTCAATTGTAAACTATAATTTCACGAGTCCGAAGGGCGAGTGAAATTATTGTTTACAATTGAACGACAAACCGTGATATATTATAGATAATTCACCGTAAACGATGTTCTATTTCTATTCTAATACCCCTAAAATGTGAAAAAACGCACACATCTGAAATCTTTCGCATTGCTTTGCTTACTCTCCTAACGTTGCATACGTTACTTATTCTCCTAACGTTGTAAAGATTACAGTGATATATCGTTCAATATAACGAGATATTTTAAACTAGGCTATATAGTGCGGGTGTATTAGAATAGTATATAACACAAGTGTATGATTTAAAGCATTTTATTTTGCAGAGTAATGTACGGCTACAACAACTGACCCGGTGCAACGGTGGAATGACTTGTATAATTCCCATGTATATATGTATATGTTTAAAATGTATAATAATCAATATATTTTAAATTACAATTTTAGCCTTTCTTGTAATTCCATAAGCTCCGCCTCAGACCTTGGAAATTGGTGCATACCTCGGGATCACGTTTTTATTCTGTTCTATATTTCCAGGTTTGATTAGGGTGTCTTCTAAACCTTATTAATCTTAGAATCGTCTTGTGGACCTAATAACAATCGAGTTAGCATCCTTGAAACTTAGCATGCGTCTCGTGATCTTGTTACACACGTCGTGTATACCTAATTACAAGCGTCTTGTTAAACTGTATTACACGTGTAATGTAGACATATTTATAAGCGCCATGGTGTCCTTATTACAAGCGTCTTGTGGGCCTAATACAAGGTTTTGTTAACATAATTACAAGCGTCTTGTGGGCCTAATAACAAGGTTTTGTAAACATAATTACAAGCGCCCTATGAACTTTATTACACGTGTCTATTCCTTATTACAAGTTTTTTACAAGCAGCTTCGTGTTCTGCTTACTACATGTTCTGACACGCACGCACGCACACACTGTGCACGCACGCACGCACACACACATGCACACACAAAAACACTCTCTAAAACAAGTAAATGTACTTCTGTTCCAAATTGTCCGAAGTCCCCGTCGAACAAAGATATATAGGAAACAATGAACATCTGTTAAAGACTTGCAACATCTGAACGAAGCGTGTAAAAAGCACTACCCATGAAAGATTTTGTTTTGTGAACAATATCCATATCTATACCATGATTAATCTCCGTTAATGTTTATCGAAATGGGCCATAACTCAAACAAACATACATAAATGAGCCATAACAAACAAACATACAGAAATGGGCATAACTCAAACAAACATACAGAAATGGGCCATAACTCAAACAAACATACAGAAATGGGCCATAACTCAAACAAACATACAGAAATGGGCCAAAACTCAAACAAACATACATAAATGAGCCATAACAAACAAACATACATAAATGGGCCATAACTCAAACAACCATACAGAAATGGGCCATAACTCAAACAAACATACATAAATGGGCCATAACTCAAACAAACATACAGAAATGAGCCATAACAAACAAACATACAGAAATGGGCCAAAACTCAAACAACCATCCAGAAATGGGCCATAACTCAAACAACCATCCAGAAATGGGCCATAACTCAAACAAACATTCAGAAATGGGCCATCACTCAAACAAACATCCAGAAATGGGCCATAACTCAAACAACCATCCAGAAATGGGCCATAACTCAAACAAACATACAGAAATGGGCCATCACTCAAACAAACATACAGAAATGGGCCATCACTCAAACAAACATACAGAAATGAGCCATAACAAACAAACATACAGAAATGGGCCAAAACTTAAACAACCATCCAGAAATGGGCATAACTCAAACAACCATCCAGAAATGGGCCATAACTCAAACAAACATACAGAAATGGGCCATCACTCAAACAAACATACAGAAACGGGCCACAACTCAAACAAACATACAGAAATTGGCCATAACTCAAGCAAACATACAGAAATAGGGCTATAGCTAAAACAACTATACATAAATGGGCCATAACTAAAACAATCATACAAAATGGGCCATTTCTAAAACAACCATACAGAGAAGGGCCATAACTAAAACAACCATACAGAATTTGGTCATAATGCGAACATATTTAATGGGCCATAGCGCTTACAAACATAAATAATGTGGCTACAGGTCAATCAAACAGACGTATACGGGCAATACCTAAATAAAACGATGATTCCGAAATGTGTCATACCTCAAACAATCGTACAGAAATGGGCAATAACTCAAACAACCATACATCAATGTGCCATAACTCAGCCAACACATAAATGGACCATAACTCAAACAACTATACAGAAATGTGCCATAACTCAGCCAACACATAAATGGACCATAACTCAGCCAACACATAAATGGACCATAACTCAACCAACTATACAGAAATGTGCCATAACTCAGCCAACACATAAATGGACCATAACTCAGCCAACACATAAATGGACCATAACTCAGCCAACACATAAATGGACCATAACTCAACCAACCATACATAAATGGACCATAACTCAGCCAACACATAAATGGACCATAACTCAGCCAACACATAAATGGACCATAACCCAGCCACACATAAATGTGCGTAACTCAGCCAACACATAAATGGACCATAACTCAACCAACTATACATAAATGGACCATAACTAACACATAAATGGACCATAACTCAGCCAACACATAAATGGACCATAACTCAGCCAACACATAAATGCCCAGCAAGCAAGGGTAAATGGGACCCATATGGGCTATATCCGGGCACGCCCATGTGGGATTACCCATATGGGTCCTATATTGGTCCCACATTCAGCAAGCCCATGTGGGATTACACATATGGGTCCTATATGGGTCCGACATTCAGAAAGCAAGGGTAAATGGGAGACATATGGGCTATATCTGGGCACGCCCATGTGGGATTACTTATATGGGCCCTATATGGGTCCCATATGCTTTGCTAGCTGCTTTGACCCACATGGGCTGCCCACATGGGACCCAGGTTAATCCGGTTGCACTTTTGGTATGGGGCCCATGTGGGCAGCCTATATTGGGCCCGTATGGAAAACAACATTGGACCCATATGGGTCCCATATGCTTTGCTAGCTGGGTGTGCCATAACTCAGCCAACACATAAATGGACCATAACTCAACCAACTATACATAAATGGACATAACTCAACCAACTATACAGAAATGGGCCATAACTCAGCCAACACATAAATGGACCATAACCAAATACCGTACAGAAATGGCCATAACTCATGAACTTAGTATATTGGTTAAGTTTTCCGTTCAAGTCCACCTTTGAGCCAGTATGTTTTTGGAGAAAAAAAACACGACTTATTGTCATCCCTTGATCGTCGTCTGCGTATTTGGTTAAGTTTTATGTTAAGGTGCACTTCTTTCAGTAACTATAACAGATACAGCTTTGAAATGCTATTTCCTGACGCAGGCCAATACTGGTTTCCACCCAGGAAAATCTCATGATCAGCCCTACGTGGCACACACCTATGACAAAAACCAGTGTCAAACATTCAAAAACCAAACTGTATGACATCTTACCACTACAAACCACTTCTTCCGAATACATGTCGACCTAAGAGCGCTGTGGTCTAGTGGTAGAGCGTTGAATCCGTGATTCAAAAGTCGTGGGTTCGATTCCCGCCATTGCCATATGCGTTGTGTCCCTGAGCAAGACACTTTATCCGCATTGCTCAGTACTTGTTCTACCCAGGAAGACATCGAGAGTGATTAAAATAAGTTCATAGAGCTTTCGTTACAATCGATGTAAAATAAATAAGTTTAAACATACCCGCGCCATTTGTCATAGTACACATTTTACTGATCATATCAGCTTCTTTTTTATATTTTTTTTAACTTAATTCAAACTACCTCAATATTCTAAAAATCTTCATAACATTCCATAAATATATACCTTCAGCAATTAGTGCAAACACTTAAATATGCTTTGATATATTAAGTATGTGCCTTTGTTCTCAAGTTACTATTGCTTACTGTTGCCATATAACTTTTATACTTTTCGAAATATTTCTACATTTTTGTTATATAATAAAAATTTGCAAATACATACACATGTTTGTTTCCTCCTTTTAAAAACATTCTGCGCCGCCTGATGCTTTGCATCGGTTTCTTCCTGTATTTATAGTAGGTACCGTCTCCTAAATGGGCATGCTCTTCTTTTAACATGATGAAACATTACACCAAACCGATCATATAATTGTGTACACCTTATATATACCGAGCAAACATAAAACGTAGTACCCTCTTTCTTTCCCTTATTATATAGACAGCAAAACAAGAAATAATAAATGATGTATATAGAATAATTAGATCGACGACCACCAATAGTCCAAACTAAATATTTGTTCAGCACATAAGGGAGTTATCTCCCTATTTCTTAAGCCATGCATTCATGGTAAAAATACATAAAATCTCACACATTACCTCAATTTGTCCAAGACAATATTCTCTATACGTTGCTTTCAAATGAAAATTACAGAAAAACACTACACCGATTGTGTAGGTAGCAGCTTTTGATTATCATAAATCACCAAATTACCTCCCTTTTAGGTTTCTATAGCATCCATAAAAGAGTATTGCTTGGCAAATTTGAAACTATTTAAAGGAATATTTAGTACTAAGTGAAGTGTGCTTCAAATATCAACATTGTTTAATTAATGCGCTGTTCAAGCTGTCCTACGCCCTCAAACACTGGCCTATGGTAATACCAGTAACAAAAAGGGGGAACTTCTTATTTTTGCTCAGTATATATATATATATACTAACCTATTCAAAAGCAGTATACTTCATGCGGCTGTGTGTCCGATGTGTAACCTACAACGACAGTACACCAAACATACCTGGCAACCTATGACCCTCTCAGTACGTTCAATACTTTGATTATATTCTGTGTACACTGACAGATGGTGTTCTTATCTGATTCACGTGATCACGCGTTGGTTGGTAATTATACGTCTAAATATCGCCTTTGTAAGATAATATATAAGTTGGTTTTCATTTAATATTACTAAACCAAGTACCGGAAATCAACATGACTCACCTTCGAATGGTTGTATTGGTGGTTGTGTTTTCTCTCGCAGTATCCAGTAACAGAAGGAATGAATGAATGGTGTTTTATGGCACGTCGACACATAAATAGGTCATATT
>JAWPHD010006374.1:0-145987 GCA_037043455.1 Cyrtodaria siliqua
CCAAGGGTCGTAATTCGTTTACGGGTAAATAGAAAAAATAGAGATAACGTTGCTCTTTCTGCGATCTGAGTGTCCAAATGGTTATTATTTATAAAGGTATTACGTATAGAATATGTACATTATTATCTGGCGTGTTGTAATGGTTGTTACTATGATACTTGTTATGATTATTGCAGCAAACCTGTATCAAGACACAACGTTAATCTCTTACCAAGTGAGCCCAGAAGTTGCATGTACAAGCCATGACACGGCAACAATGAGTTTCACCGTAAGTTTTTCATTTGTATACGTACTTTCAACAGAGATGACCACGTCAGAAATGCCACTGGCACTCTATGGCACGCAAAATGATACTCGTTGACATTTTATGTCCAAGGGACGTAATTCGTTTACGGGTAAATAGAAAAAATAGAGATAACGTTGCTCTTTCTGCGATCTGAGTGTCCAAATGGTTATTATTTATAAAGGTATTACGTATAGAATATGTACATTATTATCTGGCGTGTTGTAATGGTTGTTATTATGATACTTGTTATGATTATTGCAGCAAACCTGTATCAAGACACAACGTTAATCTCTTACCAAATGAGCCCAGAAGTTGCATGTACAAGCCATGACACGGCAACAATGAGTTTCACCGTAAGTTTTTCATTTGTATACGTACTTTCAACAGAGATGACCACGTCAGAAATGCCACTGGCACTCTATGGCACGCAAAATGATACTCGTTGACATTTTATGTCCAAGGGACGTAATTCGTTTACGGGTAAATAGAAAAAATAGAGATAACGTTGCTCTTTCTGCGATCTGAGTGTCCAAATGGTTATTATTTATAAAGGTATTACGTATAGAATATGTACATTATTATCTGGCGTGTTGTAATGGTTGTTACTATGATACTTGTTATGATTATTGCAGCAAACCTGTATCAAGACACAACGTTAATCTCTTACCAAGTGAGCCCAGAAGTTGCATGTACAAGCCATGACACGGCAACAATGAGTTTCACCATAAGTTTTAAATTTGTATACGTACTTTCAACAGAGATGACCACGTCAGAAATGCCACTGGCACTCTATGGCACGCAAAATGATACTCGTTGACATTTTATGTCCAAGGGACGTAATTCGTTTACGGGTAAATAGAAAAAATAGAGATAACGTTGCTCTTTCTGCGATCTGAGTGTCCAAATGGTTATTATTTATAAAAGTATTACGTATAGAATATGTACATTATTATCTGGCGTGTTGTAATGGTTGTTACTATGATACTTGTTATGATTATTGCAGCAAACCTGTATCAAGACAGAACGTTAATCTCTTACCAAGTGAGCCCAGAAGTTGCATGTACAAGCCATGACACGGCAACAATGAGTTTCACCGTAAGTTTTTCATTTGTATACGTACTTTCAACAGAGATGACCACGTCAGAAATGCCACTGGCACTCTATGGCACGCACAATGATACTCGTTGACATTTTATGTCCAAGGGACGTAATTCGTTTACGGGTAAATAGAAAAAATAGAGATAACGTTGCTCTTTCTGCGATCTCAGTGTCCAAATGGTTATTATTTATAAAGGTATTACGTATAGAATATGTACATTATTATCTGGCGTGTTGTAATGGTTGTTACTATGATACTTGTTATGATTATTGCAGCAAACCTGTATCAAGACACAACGTTAATCTCTTACCAAGTGAGCCCAGAAGTTGCATGTACAAGCCATGACACGGCAACAATGAGTTTAACCGTAAGTTTTTCATTTGTATACGTACTTTCAACAGAGATGACCACGTCAGAAATGCCACTGGCACTCTATGGCACGCAAAATGATACTCGTTGACATTTTATGTCCAAGGGTCGTAATTCGTTTACGGGTAAATAGAAAAAATAGAGATAACGTTGCTCTTTCTGCGATCTGAGTGTCCAAATGGTTATTATTTATAAAGGTATTACGTATAGAATATGTACATTATTATCTGGCGTGTTGTAATGGTTGTTACTATGATACTTGTTATGATTATTGCAGCAAACCTGTATCAAGACACAACGTTAATCTCTTACCAAGTCAGCCCAGAAGTTGCATGTACAAGCCATGACACGGCAACAATGAGTTTCACCGTAAGTTTTTCATTTGTATACGTACTTTCAACAGAGATGACCACGTCAGAAATGCCACTGGCACTCTATGGCACGTAAAATGATACTCGTTGACATTTTATGTCCAAGGGACGTAATTCGTTTACGGGTAAATAGAAAAAATAGAGATAACGTTGCTCTTTGTGCGATCTGAGTGTCCAAATGGTTATTATTTATAAGGGTATTACGTATAGAATATGTACATTATTATCTGGCGTGTTGTAATGGTTGTTACTATGATACTTGTTATGATTATTGCAGCAAACCTGTATCAAGACACAACGTTAATCTCTTACCAAATGAGCCCAGAAGTTGCATGTACAAGCCATGACACGGCAACAATGAGTTTCACCGTAAGTTTTTCATTTGTATACGTACTTTCAACAGAGATGACCACGTCAGAAATGCCACTGGCACTCTATGGCACGCAAAATGATACTCGTTGACATTTTATGTCCAAGGGACGTAATTCGTTTACGGGTAAATAGAAAAAATAGAGATAACGTTGCTCTTTCTGCGATCTGAGTGTCCAAATGGTTATTATTTATAAAGGTATTACGTATAGAATATGTACATTATTATCTGGCGTGTTGTAATGGTTGTTACTATGATACTTGTTATGATTATTGCAGCAAACCTGTATCAAGACACAACGTTAATCTCTTACCAAGTGAGCCCAGAAGTTGCATGTACAAGCCATGACACGGCAACAATGAGTTTCACCGTAAGTTTTTCATTTGTATACGTACTTTCAACAGAGATGACCACGTCAGAAATGCCACTGGCACTCTATGGCACGCAAAATGATACTCGTTGACATTTTATGTCCAAGGGACGTAATTCGTTTACGGGTAAATAGAAAAAATAGAGATAACGTTGCTCTTTCTGCGATCTGAGTGTCCAAATGGTTATTATTTATAAAGGTATTACGTATAGAATATGTACATTATTATCTGGCGTGTTGTAATGGTTGTTACTATGATACTTGTTATGATTATTGCAGCAAACCTGTATCAAGACACAACGTTAATCTCTTACCAAGTCAGCCCAGAAGTTGCATGTACAAGCCATGACACGGCAACAATGAGTTTCACCGTAAGTTTTTCATTTGTATACGTACTTTCAACAGAGATGACCACGTCAGAAATGCCACTGGCACTCTATGGCACGTAAAATGATACTCGTTGACATTTTATGTCCAAGGGACGTAATTCGTTTACGGGTAAATAGAAAAAATAGAGATAACGTTGCTCTTTGTGCGATCTGAGTGTCCAAATGGTTATTATTTATAAGGGTATTACGTATAGAATATGTACATTATTATCTGGCGTGTTGTAATGGTTGTTACTATGATACTTGTTATGATTATTGCAGCAAACCTGTATCAAGACACAACGTTAATCTCTTACCAAATGAGCCCAGAAGTTGCATGTACAAGCCATGACACGGCAACAATGAGTTTCACCGTAAGTTTTTCATTTGTATACGTACTTTCAACAGAGATGACCACGTCAGAAATGCCACTGGCACTCTATGGCACGCAAAATGATACTCGTTGACATTTTATGTCCAAGGGACGTAATTCGTTTACGGGTAAATAGAAAAAATAGAGATAACGTTGCTCTTTCTGCGATCTGAGTGTCCAAATGGTTATTATTTATAAAGGTATTACGTATAGAATATGTACATTATTATCTGGCGTGTTGTAATGGTTGTTACTATGATACTTGTTATGATTATTGCAGCAAACCTGTATCAAGACACAACGTTAATCTCTTACCAAGTGAGCCCAGAAGTTGCATGTACAAGCCATGACACGGCAACAATGAGTTTCACCGTAAGTTTTTCATTTGTATACGTACTTTCAACAGAGATGACCACGTCAGAAATGCCACTGGCACTCTATGGCACGCAAAATGATACTCGTTGACATTTTATGTCCAAGGGACGTAATTCGTTTACGGGTAAATAGAAAAAATAGAGATAACGTTGCTCTTTCTGCGATCTGAGTGTCCAAATGGTTATTATTTATAAAGGTATTACGTATAGAATATGTACATTATTATCTGGCGTGTTGTAATGGTTGTTACTATGATACTTGTTATGATTATTGCAGCAAACCTGTATCAAGACACAACGTTAATCTCTTACCAAGTGAGCCCAGAAGTTGCATGTACAAGCCATGACACGGCAACAATGAGTTTCACCGTAAGTTTTTCATTTGTATACATACTTTCAACAGAGATGACCACATCAGAAATGCCACTGGCACTCTATGGCACGCAAAATGATACTCGTTGACATTTTATGTCCAAGGGACGTAATTCGTTTACGGGTAAATAGAAAAAATAGAGATAACGTTGCTCTTTCTGCGATCTGAGTGTCCAAATGGTTATTATTTATAAAGGTATTACGTATAGAATATGTACATTATTATCTGGCGTGTTGTAATGGTTGTTACTATGATACTTGTTATGATTATTGCAGCAAACCTGTATCAAGACACTACGTTAATCTCTTACCAAGTGAGCCCAGAAGTTGCATGTACAAGCCATGACACGGCAACAATGAGTTTCACCGTAAGTTTTGCATTTGTATACGTACTTTCAACAGGGATGACCACGTCAGAAATGTCACTGGCACTCTATGGCACGCAAAATGATACTCGTTGACATTTTATGTCCAAGGGACGTAATTCGTTTACGGGTAAATAGAAAAAATAGAGATAACGTTGCTCTTTCTGCGATCTGAGTGTCCAAATGGTTATTATTTATAAAGGTATTACGTATAGAATATGTACATTATTATCTGGCGTGTTGTAATGGTTGTTACTATGATACTTGTTATGATTATTGCAGCAAACCTGTATCAAGACACAACGTTAATCTCTTACCAAGTGAGCCCAGAAGTTGCATGTACAAGCCATGACACGGCAACAATGAGTTTCACCGTAAGTTTTTCATTTGTATACGTACTTTCAACAGAGATGAGCACGTCAGAAATGCCACTGGCACTCTATGGCACGCAAAATGATACTCGTTGACATTTTATGTCCAAGGGACGTAATTCGTTTACGGGTAAATAGAAAAAATAGAGATAACGTTGCTCTTTCTGCGATCTGAGTGTCCAAATGGTTATTATTTATAAAGGTATTACGTATAGAATATGTACATTATTATCTGGCGTGTTGTAATGGTTGTTACTATGATACTTGATATGATTATTGCAGCAAACCTGTATCAAGACACAACGTTAACTCTTACCAAGTGAGCCCAGAAGTTGCATGTACAAGCCATGACACGGCAACAATGAGTTTCACCGTAAGTTTTTCATTTGTATACGTACTTTCAACAGAGATGACCACGTCAGAAATGCCACTGGCACTCTATGGCACGCAAAATGATACTCGTTGACATTTTATGTCCAAGGGACGTAATTCGTTTACGGGTAAATAGAAAAAATAGAGATAACGTTGCTCTTTCTGCGATCTGAGTGTCCAAATGGTTATTATTTATAAAGGTATTACGTATAGAATATGTACATTATTATTTGGCGTGTTGTAATGGTTGTTACTATGATACTTGTTATGATTATTGCAGCAAACCTGTATCAAGACACAACGTTAATCTCTTACCAAGTGAGCCCAGAAGTTGCATGTACAAGCCATGACACGGCAACAATGAGTTTCACCGTAAGTTTTTCATTTGTATACGTACTTTCAACAGAGATGACCACGTCAGAAATGCCACTGGCACTCTATGGCACGCAAAATGATACTCGTTGACATTTTATGTCCAAGGGACGCAATTCGTTTACAGGTAAATAGAAAAAATAGAGATAACGTTGCTCTTTCTGCGATCTGAGTATCCAAATGGTTATTATTTATAAAGGTATTACGTATAGAATATGTACATTATTATCTGGCGTGTTGTAATGGTTGTTACTATGATACTTGTTATGATTATTGCAGCAAACCTGTATCAAGACACAACGTTAATCTCTTACCAAGTGAGCCCAGAAGTTGCATGTACAAGCCATGACACGGCAACAATGAGTTTCACCGTAAGTTTTTCATTTGTATACGTACTTTCAACAGAGATGACCACGTCAGAAATGCCACTGGCACTCTTTGGCACGCAAAATGATACTCGTTGACATTTTATGTCCAAGGGACGTAATTCGTTTACGGGTAAATAGAAAAAATAGAGATAACGTTGCTCTTTCTGCGATCTGAGTGTCCAAATGGTTATTATTTATAAAGGTATTACGTATAGAATATGTACATTATTATCTGGCGTCGTGTAATGGTTGTTACTATGATACTTGTTATGATTATTGCAGCAAACCTGTATCAAGACACAACGTTAATCTCTTACCAAGTGAGCCCAGAAGTTGCATGTACAAGCCATGACACGGCAACAATGAGTTTCACCGTAAGTTTTTCATTTGTATACGTACTTTCAACAGAGATGACCACGTCAGAAATGCCACTGGCACTCTATGGCACGCAAAATGATACTCGTTGACATTGTATGTCCAAGGGACGTAATTCGTTTACTGAATGTCAATAAAACTGTCTGGTCTAAAAATATCCAGCTATTTATACATGCGCTTTTAATAATCTGACAACTGGATAAATAAACATGTACACTTATATAGCATTATATACTTGAGAGTAACACATGTAGGATATGTTACATTAGTTGCCAAAAGTTAACATGTAGGATATGTTACATTAGTTGCCACACGTTAACAAGAAGGATATGTTACATTAGTTGATACATGTTAACATGTAGGACATGCTACATTAGGTGCGACAGGTTAGCATGTAGGATATGATACATTAGTTGCCACACGCTAATATGTAGGATATCATTTTCGAATGGCTACACGTTAACATGTATGAGATTTTAAATTAGTTTCTACACGTTAACATTTAGGATATGTAACATTAGTTGCCTAAAGTTAACATGTAATATATGTTACATAAAATGCCACGCGTAAACATGTAAGATATTTTACATTAGTTGCGACACGTTAACAAGAAGGATATGTTACATTAGTTGATACATGTTAACATGTAGGACATGCTACATTAGGTGCGACAGGTTAGCATGTAGGATATGATACATTAGTTGCCACACGCTAATATGTAGGATATCATTTTCGAATGGCTACACGTTAACATGTATGAGATTTTACATTAGTTTCTACACGTTAACATTTAGGATATGTAACATTAGTTGCCTAAAGTTAACATGTAATATATGTTACATAAAATGCCACGCGTAAACATGTAAGATATTTTACATTAGTTGCGACACGTTAACAAGAAGGATATGTTACATTAGTTTATACATGTTAACATGTAGGACATGCTACATTAGGTGCGACAGGTTAGCATGTAGGATATGATACATTAGTTGCCACACGCTAATATGTAGGATATCATTTTCGAATGGCTACACGTTAACATGTATGAGATTTTACATTAGTTTCTACACGTTAACATTTAGGATATGTAACATTAGTTGCCTAAAGTTAACATGTAATATATGTTACATAAAATGACACTCGTAAACATGTTACATTAGTTGATACACGCTTACATGTAGGATATGTTACGTTAGATGACACACGTTAACATGTAGGATATGTTACATTAGTTGATACACGCTAGGATTTCTTTAGTTGCAACTCGTTACATCTAGGATATGTTACAATTAATTGCCACTCGTTATAAATGTAGGATATGATACATTAGTTCCACAGGTTAACATGTAGGGGATATTTGGTTACTACATTCCCTTCCCCTCGTGAACATTTAGGGTTATTTTCTAATTATTTGCCACACGTTACAATTAAGATATATTACAATAATTTGCCTAGGTAACTTGTAGGATATGTTACATAAAAATGTATGATAAAGGGACTTTTGGAACGGCCGAGCACGACACATACGAATTATTGCAGCTCCTCGTTTGATTGAGACTGTCATGAGCGGTAGTGAAATATGCTGGCTACCGCTCACAGCCCCTCAGCCCCGGGTTGAGCAGAACTCAATATTCATAAATCAACAGGACACAATGTTACCATCCCCAAAGATGGCATTCATACGGCGGTGGACATGGAGTTATTTGCTTCCCCATGTCGTACGCGTATAGTTGATACATGTTAACATGTAGATATGCTACATTAGGAGCGACAGAGTTAGCATGTAGGATATGATACATTAGTTGCCACACGCTAATATGTAGGATATCATTTTCGGAATGGCTACACGTTACATGTATGAGATGTACATTAGTTCCTACACGTTAACATTTAGGATATGTAACATTAGTTGCCTAAAGTTAGACATGTAATATATGTTACATAAAATGCCACGCGTAAACATGTAAGATATTTTACATTAGTTGCGACACTTACCAATTAAGATATATTACATAAGTTGCCTTAGGTTAACTTGTAGGATATGTTACATAAGTTGTCACTCGTTAATATGTAGGATATGTTACATTAGTTGATACACGTTATCATGTAGGATATGTTACATAAGTTGATACTCGTTATCATGCATGATTTGCTACATTATTGATTGACGTTATCATGTAGAATATGTTACATTAGTTGATACACGCTAACATGTAGGATATGTTATATTAGTTGATACACGTTATCATGCCTGATATGTTACATTAGTTGATACACGTTATCATGTAGGTCATGTTACATTAGTTGATATACGCTAACATGTAGGATATGTTACGTTAGATTACAAACGTTAACAAGTAGGATATATTACAATAGTTGCCACATGTTAACATGTAGGATATGTTACTTTATTTGGCACACGTGAACATGTAGGATATTTACAATAGTTGACAAACGTTAACATTTAGGTTGTTAGATTAGTTGCCACAGGTTAACATGTAGGATATGGTACATTAGTTGCCACTAGTTAACGTGTAGGATATGTTACATTAGTTGGCGCACGTTAACATGTAGGATATATTACGAGTGAGAGTATATATATAATGAACAAAATAAGTTTAGCTAGTCTTTATGTACCTAGCTTAAAGAAATTAAATGCTTTTATATAATGTGAAGTATTATAAAACATTTGCATGACATAGGGTGATCTTCTCTTTCACTAATTAGTTGTGATCCAATGTAATTATCAGAGTTATATCCCATTGAGTTAAAACAGCGTATATTCATTTAAAATTACCAGTATGATAAAGAACATGGTTAAACGTCACTAAATAACAATTCTGGGTTTGAAGTTATAATAAAACCCCGCAAACTCAATGGATACTAACATTGTCATTTGTATGTAATAACAAACAAAAGTTTTCTAAAATTCAAATTACCTCCATTTCCATTGAAATAAGAACGAATTTATAATATCTGTAAAGCAGGTAGATTAAAATGTTTTGTTATTTGTTCGCAGATATCTTTTCAATATATCTCCTAATCATGTTAATCATGTTGTTAATGACCTCAGCCACGCAAAGCTTAGAATACGCGCAAATGAACTTGCCATGCAATTAACATGCTAAACTTATTTGTATTAGTACATATATTAAATGTGCACCACTTGTCGAAGATTTTTATTTATACTGTTATGAAATACTGTTTGTCACCTGCTAACCAGAGAGACATTATTGATACGTTTAATAACACGTCTCGGTATCTGGATGACATATTGTAAGAAATATGTATCCACCAGAGCTCACGTTGAATAAAGCCAACAGTTCGGCTACCATAGCAGCATTCCTCGATTTTCATCTCTCGATTTCAAATGATTACATATATACTAAAATCTGTAATAAGAGAGATGACTTTGTCATCGTTAACTATCCAAATTTAGATGGGGACTTACCTCATGCTACATCATACGGGGTTTATATCTCCCGGCTAATTCGTTTAGTTAGGGCATGTAACGATGTTAAGGATTTCAGTTATCGAAATCAATTATTACAAGTAAACTTCTTCAGCTAGGTTTTTGTTATCACGAATTACGTAGATCTTTCTCAATGCTCTATCGCCGCAACGAAAACCTGCTGGAGAAAAACAACAACAGCTAAACGCTTTCCTGCGACTGGAAATACCACAACCTTTATTCTATGGATATGTGATCTATAAACATCGGAAATTAAAGGGGTCTGGCGGATTTTCTGACCACTTTACACAATTAATCAGGACATTTGTCTGAAAAGAATACGACTCGTTAGTATTACAAATCATTTCATGCTTGGTGATTGATCCCGCTACAGTCAGTTACTACGGTTGACTTTTCTCTTGTGCGATGACAACCTCGTGCTTGTACATTTTATTTTTTACCTCTTATACTCCCTACCACCCCACAAGACAGAATATTGTTAAATAAGGTGTGCGTTTCTCCTTATTGTGGAACTGGCACGAACAGCACACCATACAATACATTTTGCATAGGAAATACAGTGTTGAAGTCTCACTTTTTTTAGATACAGTGTGGTCATAGAAATAAGGATTTTAAAGTGTAAAAACTAAAACTTTCATGGATCATTTCTTCTCAATATATTGTTCACAGATGGATGGACTATATAATAGTGTATTTGCTTTCAGATAAAACAACCACATTGACTGTTTGGACGCATATGGAATGAAGTTGTAAAAGGTAATGTGTTTTCCTAACCTGTTAACTTATTTACAAATAACCTACAGCAATTTACGTATTATAATGCAATATAAGGAAATATGCAGAACTTGTTCTCACCAATGTGCACATTTTTGAGAAATTGTGTATTTCTTTTTCACCAACCACCCACTCCAAGCGGACTGCGACCCCTTAACAGGTTTATAAAAATAGGTTATGATCCTATCATTTTGCAACGCACTGCATGCTTGGTGGTGGATTCATTTACAGTTTGCCACTATGCTTTCCTCTTTAATTATGCAATGACCGGACAACAACAACTAGAAAACACAAATATACCAGTAGGAATACAGCTGTTTATATATATAGAATATTTTTCTCCCAACAATGAAATGTACTAAAATGAACTAAAATGAAAAAATATTCCTGTCTTTGGTCACACCTTATAATATATTAGTTGTGTTTTGTTACATTTCCTCTTACTGCATATATGTTTACATGAAATGAATATAAGGTTCTGTCCTTTTCTGTGTTCCATTTGTAGAAGGAGTAAAATGTCGTGTGCCGTCCATATGCTTAAAAGCTTCATAGAAAGAGTTTAAAGGGCTAATTATGCTAAATATACCGGATGTGCTTGCCTGTTGTAGTCGAAAGTAGCTATTGTATTGTATTAAACAAGTTTCTTCAAAAAATATGTATTGAATGCAGCTCATCATGCTTGTATACAAGGCAAGTGTGGGCAAGTGTGGGCGTTGTCTTGCAACGCCTGTGCACAGTTTTGTCTTTATTTTGATCATGTGTTGGAGAAAACATGTTAAAATAGTGTTATTAACGAAACACGTATGGATGTTCACCATTAAATGTGTTAGGTGGTTGTATAATTTTGAAGAAGTCACACTTTCCGTAAATATTTCAAAACGCCATCCGACATGAAATAATTCTAGTTTTGAATATTCGCTTTGTGGGTGATTGATTTTGCGATATCATTGACGTGTCTATTTAGAACCTTCTATTCGTTTAGAGAGCTAGCCATGTTATAATGAAGACTACTGGTGATCTCCCTTTTTATATAAATTGATATTTGCGGAAACAAGTTTGTAGTAATCTAACAAGGCGAGTTTGCATACATTTGTTTTTGATCATTTTCAGAAATCTGTGCCAAGATGATTTGATTTGTGTTATGTAGAAGTTCGCTGAAAAGTTCAATATGTGAAACAGAGTCACTGATTGTAAGATACATCATTCAATGATAAGTATTGTTTTTTTTATAAAACCTTGTATGAATCTAATATGTTAGACATACACTAGAGCCTTTTGGGCATATATTCAAAGCTGTTAGGCATATTCGAATACGTTAGACACGCTCTAGAGTCTGATTGTTAGAATAATGTAACGTTGACAAAACGTTTGTTTAATTTTCGCAGTATGTACTGTATGTGTATATATAGAAAGAGATTTACATACTTCCCGGGAATATATTTTTCTATAGTTATAAATTTATATAACAAAGAAGTAATTGAACAAAACGGAATAATTCGGAAGTTGAAATGAAGCATGCTCGAATTAATATTGATAAGGAACCTGTTCTTGTGTTGTGCCAAATTTAAGAGACATTTTGAAAGTTATTAAGATTCTGGTTATACACTAAAGGAAAGAAATATAAAAAGATCGGACAAGGAAAGTAGCATTCAAAGAGGACAGTCAACCACAAAACACAGAAACAAACACGCAAACAGACAAACAAGAAGGCAAAAGCAATAATAAATGCAAACGACATCACACACACAAAAGGGTTGACAATAGGGCTACAGCCTTGGAACGGTCAGTGGCAAAGAAGGCCACCGGGGGTTTAAACCGGTTCTAAATTCATTGCAAGTTGTTGTGGTCAGCACATCTCCGCGTCACTTTAAATCGCATAGCGTGAGAAACTCGGTTTTTATAAAATCCCCCTGAGATCGTTGACATTTTCTGTCTTTCACCTGGGAACCCTGAGGAGCTTAACTGCGTACGTCGGAGGGCAATTTGTCCAGTAGGATTCTATCAGCATATAGGTATTTTTGGTCTTCACAGCGGGTTTAATATACCAGAGAGTTCACACAAGGTTGAGCTATAAGTCATTACATCTCAGCACATCTCCGCGTCACTTTAAATCGCATAGCGTGAGAAACTCGGTTTTTATAAAATCCCCCTGAGATCGTTGACATTTTCTGTCTTTCACCTGGGAACCCTGAGGAGCTTAACTGCGTACGTCGGAGGGCAATTCTATCAGCATATAGGTATTTTTGGTCTTCACAGCAGGTTTAATATACCAGAGAGTTCACACAAGGTTGAGCTATAAGTCATTACTGCGGAGTTTGTAGTTTGTGAGTATAGATGAACGTATTGCAGTTCGACAGACGAGCGGTAATATAGTCCGGGAAAGCTCATTTCAGTGTTCAGCTCGACGTATGATGCTAAAACCATTTGCTTGCAAGTGTTGTTATGATTTGTAGGATAGTGTTCAAACCATTTAGTTTCGTTTATTGTCCTTTATTGCGGATAAATTGTTATATAGTTGTAGGTTTGAACCAATAAAGTTTCTAGCCAAGCAGTTTAGTTAAAAATATCAACGGCTGTTGATAGGAGCAATAATTTATTGTTTGAATCATTGTTTTGAATTGTAATTTTGGTATAATCATGAGGCAGGCAGCCTAATGGAAAACTGAAACATTGTGTCAATTGTTCAAACTAGATTAAAGCTAGACTGTATAATCAGCACAAGACACTGCCACCTTATGAAAGGACCCGTTTTAAAATACAGGAGAGTTCATATGTATTAATCAGTACGTTCATTTAGTACACGGATTAATTTAGAACCACAACTCTTGACACTGTTGGGGCATATATCCGAAGCCGTGGGTCATATTCGATACTTAAGACATATACTTGAGCCTGTCGGGGGCATATATTCGAAGCTGTTGGGCATATTCGAAAACGTTAGGCATATACTATAGAGCCTGTTGGGGCATATATCCAAAGCTGTTGGGCATATTTGAATACGTTAGACATTTACTAGAGCCTGTTTGGGCATATATTAGAAGATGCTTTCACATTCGAATACCTTAGACATATAATATAGCCCACTGGGAATATATTCAAAGCTGTGGGGAACATTCGAATACGTTATATATATACTAGAGCATGTTGGGGCATCTATTTGAGCCTGTTGGGAAATGTATTCAAACCTGCTGGACATATTCAATCTGCTAGGCTTATACCTGAGCCTATTGGGGTATATATTTGAAGGCGTTAGGCCTATACTTGAGCCTGTTAGGTATTCTATTCGAAGCTAGTGGACACATTCGTAGATGTAAAGCAGATGCTAGAGCTTGTTGTGATATACAAGCGAAGCTGTTGAGCATATTGGAATCCGTTAGGCGCATGCTAGCCTGCTTGGGCAGATTAGAGCGTATCGTTGTTAATGTTACATAAGTCGGAGTTTGTACGTAAAGTGTACTCGCCGAATTTTGGGGTGGATTGTGTCAACAGTTTGCGCCGGAAGTTGTTTAGTGATAGGTAATGTTGAGCCTGAGAAGCTGCCTCCGACACAAGATGCTCTAGTACAACATGTCAAGAGAGCACATTACCAGACCAAGATATAGAGACTATCGTCACAACCAATTCAAGGTCTGATATCTCCGATAGGGCATGGTTGGGAACGGGAAATAGAAGCCGGTATTGACAACTCTTGATCCTTTACCAAAGTACTGCCTTGAAATAATTACGTGTGGGTGTACTAACTGTTCTACTATAAGATGTGGATGTCGAAGCAAAGGTCTACATTGAAAAGCTGCCTGCGGGTGTTCCGACAATGTGTGCCACAATCCGTATAATACCGGTGATAATGACTGAGTGATGCTTGAGTTAGCGACCGCACCCACTTTAGTGTCCATTTGATAGTCCCAGCACTATGCTAGTTTTCTGCATGTACGCGTGTATCAGCATACGCATGCATGTGTGTGCTTGAAAAGAATATGTGTGTTGTTGGAACATAGTTGTTAAATTTTAATAGTAAACCGAATGTTTATTATAACACCCAATTAAATGTATATACAAAGCATTATGCAAACTAGACCACCTTAGCGTGTAATGTAGTCAAGTATATATGTAAATATATTCTTGTGATTAAAGTCAATGTATTTTACTGCAAGCTATCAAACAACATGTTAATACAAATATATATAAGACATCTCTAGAAATTATGATTTACACAACCACCAACAGACTCGATTTACTCATTTCACTGTGTAATGTGTGCAGTACTTTTAGTGCTTTGATTTAAAAAATGGTAAAATGTTCATATAATTATTATTTGAATGTTACTCAGACACTCAATGTATACTTTTAAAATATATAAATACAAATATGTTTAATATTTGATTAAAGGTCCTTCTTTCAGTTTGCAGGTCTAAATATATATAGAAAATGTGGCGTTTTGCACTCGGTGACCTTTGACCTCTATATTTTCCGTATAGGTCAACATTCAACTTGGCACCCTACCTAGAATTGTTCGCGGTACCATTGCTAATCCATCTAACATTATGTGCCAACTTTGAACATTCCGGCCTCCCATAGTCTAAATTTAGAATTTAAACCACCAGTCTATAGCTCCTTTTTCTATTATATTTTTAATTAATGTATTTTCAAAATCTTTAACAAGTTAACTTATGTTTTACATTTTACCTTCTTATAATAAAGACATGTATAATATAAGGTTAGATACAAATAAGATAAAATAAAAAGGTATGAAAGGTACTAGTATGAAAATAAGTTAAGTTAAGTTAATGTAAATATGATTTACTTATTATTTCGCCATGTTTAGTAGAGAGATGTAAAGCAAGAAAAGACGCGACAGTATCAGCCATGTTAGTTTTGTTGAGTTGAAGTTCTGTAGGATAGATATTATTAACCATAGTAGAAAAGAGTGGATTGTCAATGTTCAATATGTGATCCAAATATCGAGAGGTGTCATTACAGGCTTCAATTATAACTGCCTGAGTATCGGATAAAAGACTAAACATCAAACCCCTTTCATAGCAATACAAGAACAAGACTGCGACAAGAGGTGCACAGTGCGTACCCATATTGATACCAACAATTTGTCTGAAGAAAATATTATCTAATCGGAAAATGAGTGCTTCACAAACGTGTTGGCAAGTCCACAGTGTAATTGTCTAAACTGCCGTTAGTAAACAAAACACGCTTTAATATGATTGCAGGCCAAAAGTGAAGTTGTTTTCTCTAGAGAAAGTTTTTTTTGAATTTTAAGAGCAATATTATCTTTGATGCGGTGATATGGTAAGGTTGTATATAGTATCGAAAAGACATACATGCTTATAGATGAACATTTCATCAAGAACGAAGTTTTAATAGTCCAAAATAAATTAATCCCCACAGAGTTTCTATAAGTTTTAGCACAGGATTGTTTACCCTGATATTTAACGGTAGTAAGACAATACGTTAACAGCTTGTAGATATGTTTAATGGTGCAGACACTAGAATTCTATATAAAGCGAGTTTTATACGGATTTTTATGTAATTTAGGAATCCAGTACATTGTTCGCAGTTTGTTGTTGCTTATCATCTACCCCAGCCTTAAACAGTAGTGCATCGAGTGATATGTGTGGAAACAACACCATTTTCAGTAGATTGAAATGGGGTATACGAATAAGTGCTACTGAGTTCCAGAGATAAAACATTGACGTAATGTAGGCGTCAAACAATAATTACATTATTAGCTGCTTTATCAACAGGAACTAAATCAAATGTATAATGAATTCCCGATTTTAAATTGCGAAACGAAAACCTAGGTTTTGGAGGAAGTAAAGAGGGGTTAGCATTATAAAAGTTAATATGTGTATACAAATATAAAAATAAATGATTTTTTCCAAGTAAAAGGAGAATTTGGGTCCGCATATTCTCTACGACATCATTGTATACTAAAATCCTCAATGAACTGGGCGATCTGGTCACGAAAACATGAACATAAATAATTGAAGGTAATCTATACTCAGGACATTTACAAAACAGATGCCAAATATGTTTATCTACAATATCAAAATTACCAGTGATGACATGACCTGCTGTAGCATAGCAACATGTTGAAGTATTACACTCACATTCCTTCAGAGTGTTATTTACTATATCAAGGCCAGAAACTATTTGATTGCAGTTGAATATAATATTTCTGATTGCTTTTTTATACTTATAACACATTACAGGACTTTCTGAAGTTTTGAAATATTAAGGTATATAATCATACAACATGATTATATCGAAAAATACTTGGCATGTCAATAAAATCAATACCCTTATTAAGATATAGTGTTTTTATAAAAGGCCCGATGTGATCAGACTCCTTGTCAATTTGGTGTCGGAGAAAAAATTGCGTGTAGCTTTGAATTATGGAAGCAGTGTTATACGAGTACAAGGGATCTGTACGAATACATTTTTTGTCTGCTTCCTCGTCGATCAACTTAAATGAAGAGATGGACAAAGAGGTAGGACGTGAAAGCATAGAATGCTTTCCAGACTGTTTAAAAACAGTATGTAAATCAGCGACAGATATAGTTAAACGCAATTTATTTTTGATGTTACCATTACGTCTACGACCATGCGACATAGTGTTGCGATTCCGAATAGAAAATATAGAAAAAATGTCAATATTAGGACCCTTTGAAATATTTCCTTGTTGATAATGTTTGTCAATAAGGCCGAGTGGATATGGTGTCGGCAAACTTTTCATCCACATAATTTTTGAAATATGTCTAGATTGTATTTTAAATCTTTTAGTATCATCATTGTCATTAATTATATATTCACCCGGTTGAGCAGTAACCTTACTAAAAGTATGGCCTGACTGACGAAAGTGTTGTTACAAGCATTTGTTTAAACATTTTAAGATTACCTGCATTAAATTTATTATCACGAAATCGAACTTTTAAAGATGACCTGTTTGTCCAACATATTGTATACCACAACGTGATGCATTTCAAGTCGAAACATAAATGACGTGAGATGTACATCAACATTTGAAGTTAGACATAAGTAATAACACTACTTATTCGTAGTCGGGATGACATTTTTCAGCCGCCACACAGCCCTAAACAAACGATAGTGTGTATATCAATACATACTGAAAATGGGATACCTTGGAAGAAACAAACACAATCATTGTCTTTAACAGGCAGTATTTATTAGTTTTATTACACGGACATTTGCGAGGTAGTTCCGATTGAGTACGGACATTTTAGAGGTAGTTCCGATTGAGTGCGGATAATTGCGATGTACAGTCAAACCTGGTCATCCGACCACCTGGTTTAATCGCCCACCTGCCATAAGCGACCACTTTGAATTCCCCCCGACGAGTTTTGCTATTAATTGATACTGTAAGCGACCACCTGTCTAACGCGACCAACGACCGCATAGTTTCATACCAAAAGACCGATTGTATGATCAATTAGCGACCGCCATTTTTTTCTTCAGAAAATCAAACTGAAAAAACAACAACAGTTTAGCTATCGGTAATTCACACAGAAACGAGATCAAACATAAATTCAACAATAACCTAATTAGCCTTTGTAATCATCCCCCTGTAGGAGATATCAAATATAAGTACCAATTAATAAGTTGCAATACCAATTATCACCTTCGAATGATTGATGTGGAAAACATCGATGATTGGGAGCGTTATATTGAAAGGTTGAATTGTTCATTAAAATTCATAAATTTATTTTTTATACGAAGTTGGGATTGGTCAATGCTGTCAAGTGCCCTCATTAATATTGATGAAGTTATAATTATACGACGTAGTGATTGTATAACATAATAATTTGTTTATATCACGCGTTGGCAACGGTAATATATTTACTCGCTATTGTTAACAGCTGATTACAATAAATAAAATTATTGAAATCATGTCGAAGCGTAAAGTGTTAACGTTAGACGAGCGGATTAATGTGATTGAACTTAGTAAATCGAAAAGTGCAAAAATAGCAGACGAGTTAGGTATCGGTAAAACACATTTTCAGAACATATTAAAAACATAAATTAAAGTTGTCTTAGTTGCATAAGTGTTTATTATTCCTTTACCAGATACCCCATAAATATGAAATAATACAAGATACCTACAATGTAAAGCATTCATTTTAATACATGTACATGTATTTCTATTAATATTACATAAAAAAATCGAACAATGTTAGACCCTGTTTTAAGAGACCATCTGTATTAAGAGACCACTTTTGGTCTTTCCCCTCAGTGGTCTCTTAATCCAGGTTTGACTGTAGTTCCGATTGGTTACGGATATTTGCGAGGTAGTTTCGATTGAAGCTTTTAATCCAATAACACATATAGTTAATAGTAGCAATCACAAAATGCTGTTATTTGTTCTGCTAGTATTATTTTCCTTTGCATCGGTTTTAAATTACTATGTAATATTTGAAATTACATATTTGAAACGAAGTGGTAAATACGTTCGCTGACTAGGGAGCGTATGCTAGTATGTGTTAGTGTTTATCGTTTGATGTAAAGCGACACATTTAAATCACATAGAAAGACCACACATTGTATATTCAAAGTAATAAAATGCCTATTGCATTAAATTAAAAATAAAGCAAATATTTATATTCACATCTTTCTCCTAAACACAAATCGAAGCGTCATACGACATGTAATGTATGACCTTGACCTGTCAAGCTCTGTGAATGTTTTATATGTTTGCTCCAATCCAATCCCTCTTGTATATCAATAATTCAACAGGTGTTTTACTTCCATGTTGAACACTCGACTGACTAGTCCGCAGTTCTACGCCGAACTATCGACATGGTTTTATTAAAAGAATATATGTGAATATATTTTAAGTATAAGTTTCCTATGTTTTCTATACATAAGTTTTATATTTAAATATTAGAAAGTTATACTAATCTTGCATGGTTCTATGTTGTCATTTTGGTCTAGTGGATAGCTCAGTACACTAGGACTATCCGTCGAGTATAGTAAAGGGACACACGGCAATTTTAAAGTGTTTGAAGTGGACGTCTCGATTTATATATCCAGTATCATTTTTACTTTTACCCTGGTTACATTTAATTAAATCAAACTTTAAGTAATCACTATTTCGTCTTTTTATAAGTTTTAATAATATTAAAAAATAATAATATGCAAAAACAAAATGCTTAATACTATTCTTATAATTACTATTAATGATTGAGCAAATGCAAGTTATACTGAAAACTAGCGGGACGCCGTGAGTTTTTAAAACAAATAAAGATGGCCGTGTGTCCCTTTAAAGTCAGAAAATGTTTATTTGTAACCTTAACGGAGATGAAATAGACATTGTGTCACATATTAGTGTATAATATTACTGCCAAATTTGCATTGCATCAAGCGATGTACCCAGGCATGAATTGATACAACTGATTAGAAACGTACGCTTCGTTAAAAAGGTATGATCACTATTAACTTTTTTGTTTACATAGACACTACCTGTTTTATAAATACACCATTGGATCTGCACGCAGCTTGTTGTGTGATGAGCGTCAATGCAGCGCCTAGGGGATACAGCACAATTTTAAGCCTGAGATACCTCCCACATATTAAAAACAACATTCCATTATACAAACGTTTTGCTTTGAACAATATTAATGTTTTGCATTGACAAGAATTGTCAATACCGTCATTGTCAGACACGATTTCAAATCTCATACAAAAACATTCCAAATTTCGTAATTTTAAAATTATCTCCCTATTCATTGAAATAGTAACGATCTTAGATAACCTATAATAGTATGTTCCCAATCTATTTGCTTTGCTTTTATTATCGATGTTGCTTACAAATGATTGTGTAGCATTATTATTGGTCATATACGTCATTTTATCATTGATTTCGAACACAAACAGCTCTGTGTCTCGTCTATTTAAATGACATGCATTTTATGTGCTAATAATTTTATGCTCATTATATATAATAGAGGATCTTATACGAGTATTTATTTAATATTGGCTGGTAATAGGATCAGGTTAGTCTCCATGTAAATGGCAATGACATTGTCTGGTAATAGTATCCGGTTAGTCTCCCTGTAAATGGCAATGACATTGTCTGGTAATAGTATCCGGTTAGTCTCCATGTAAATGGCAATGACATTGTCTGGTAATAGTATCCGGTTAGTCTCCCTGTAAATGGCAATGGCATTGTCTGGTAATAGTATCCGGTTAGTCTCCCTGTAAATGGCAATGTGATTGTCTGGTAATAGTATCCGGTTAGTCTCCATGTAAATGGCAATGACATTGTCTGGTAATAGTATCCGGTTAGTCTCCATGTAAATGGCAATGACATTGTCTGGTAATAGTATCCGGTTAGTCTCCCTGTAAATGGCAATGACATTGTCTGGTAATAGTATCCGGTTAGTCTCCCTGTAAATGGCAATGACATTGTCTGGTAATAGTATCCGGTTAGTCTCCATGTAAATGGCAATGACATTGTCTTGTAATAGGATCAGGTTAGTCTCCATGTAAATGGCAATGACATTGTCTGGTAATAGTATCCGGTTAGTCTCCCTGTAAACGGCAATGACATTGTCTGGTAATAGTATCCGGTTAGTCTCCCTGTAAATGGCAATGACATTGTCTGGTAATAGTATCCGGTTAGTCTCCCTGTAAATGGCAATGACATTGTCGGGTAATAGGATCAGGTTAGTCTCCATGTAAATGGCAATGACATTGTCTGGTAATAGTATCCGGTTAGTCTCCCTGTAAATGGCAATGACATTGTCTGGTAATAGTATCCGGTTAGTCTCCCTGTAAATGGCAATGACATTGTCTGGTAATAGTATCCGGTTAGTCTCCCTGTAAATGGCAATGACATTGTCTGGTAATAGGATCAGGTTAGTCTCCATGTAAATGGCAATGACATTGTCTGGTAATAGTATCCGGTTAGTCTTCCTGTAAATGGCAATGACATTGTCTGGTAATAGTATCCGGTTAGTCTCCATGTAAATGGCAATGACATTGTCTGGTAATAGGATCAGGTTAGTCTCCATGTAAATGGCAATGACATTGTCTGGTAATAGTATCCGGTTAGTCTCCCTGTAAATGGCAATGACATTGTCTGGTAATAGTATCCGGTTAGTCTCCCTGTAAATGGCAATGATATTGTCTGGTAATAGTATCCGGTTAGTCTCCCTGTAAATGGCAATGACATTGTCTGGTAATAGGATCAGGTTAGTCTCCCTGTAAATGGCATTGACATTGTCTGGTAATAGTATCCGGTTAGTCTCCCTGTAAATGGCAATGACATTGTCTGGCAATAGTATCCGGTTAGTCTCCCTGTAAATGGCAATGTGATTGTCTGGTAATCAGGTCAGACTACTTGTCTCTCTACATATCGCAGTGTCACTGACTGGTATTTTAGTCATTCTATATATTGCCATTACATCGACTGGTGATATGATCATGTAGTCTCTTTATACATTACAATTCCATATTCAAAACGTTCATTGTAATTGACTATAAGCTCTATTGGTCGAAAAGCCAGTCGAGGTCATGAAATGGTGCGTTGTCAGTCGTTGTCCGACTGTCCTTGGACATTGTCCGCTATCTTATTCTTAAGAACACAGTTACTTTTGTCGATGTTCTCGGATGTTCGACGTATTTGATTTAATACTTCTTCAATAAGATCTCGGACGAGTTCAGAAATGACCAAACATCGAGCATGCGTTAGAGTGTTAATCATACCGTACTTGTATGGTGGAATTATGGGCGATGGGAATATACAGTAAAAGCTGCATTAAGAGACAGCTAGAGCAATGAAGAGCATTTTCGGTCATTAAACAGGTGGTATTTTACTTTAGATGCATTTTAATTTAAATTTAATATTGGGAACTGAAACAATGGTCATTTAAATCAAATTATCTCTTAATAGCAATGGTCCGCTGAGCAGGTTTGATCTTAAGGATAATTTGTGTTGTGTTATGTATTGTTAATAGCCGATAAAATACCTCATAGCATTTCACCTTGCTGCTGCTTAACAACGGTATAAAACCAAAATGATCGCAAACACTTAAGTAGCTTGTTTACTTTAAACAGACGGGTTAAATCCAATGTCTGATCTAATTTATTATTTCGCTGGATGAGGAAAATGTTTACAGGATAAAAGATTTTAAGTCTTTCCTATGTCAATAAACACTTGAAAAGATAACAGTTGATATGTTGTTTGCACAATTGATAAAAACTTTAAGCTACTTGAAACATTATTATCTTCGTTTGAAAGATTGATTAGTTTGTACCTGCGTAAACAACAAGCACAAACAAGAGAGACAAGAAGTCTGACCTGATTACCAGACAATCACATTGCCATTTACAGGGAGACTAACCGGATACTATTACCAGACAATCACATTGCCATTTACAGGGAGACTAACCGGATACTATTACCAGACAATCACATTGCCATTTACAGGGAGACTAACCGGATACTATTACCAGACAATCACATTGCCATTTACAGGGAGACTAACCGGATACTATTACCAGACAATCACATTGCCATTTACAGGGAGACTAACCGGATACTATTACCAGACAATCACATTGCCATTTACAGGGAGACTAACCGGATACTATTACCAGACAATCACATTGCCATTAACAGGGAGACTAACCGGATACTATTACCAGACAATCACATTGCCATTTACAGGGAGACTAACCGGATACTATTACCAGACAATGTCATTGCCGTTTACAGGGAGACTAACCGGATACTATTACCAGACAATGTCATTGCCATTTACATGGAGACTAACCTGATCCTATTACCAGCCAATGCCATTGTCATTTACAGGGAGACTGATCTGATCATATTAACAGACAATGGTATTTAGGTCTGAGCTATGTATCATATTCACGTGTATACATTCGTCTGCCCCACGTCCCACCCATACGCACATTATTTGGCGAAGTTTCATCATTATCAGACTGGAAATCTTTAGGAAGAGAAGCGTGAACAAGGTATTTCTTAGATATTCACTTGCGGCCATATTGAATGACGCCGAGACCCAAATAATTACAATGCACAACTACAAGATAAGTACATTATTTTGACAAAGATTCACCAAGAAGGGACAGGTAGTTCTTGAGCAGAAGCGATTTTAATCTTCTTTCGTTTCTATGTTACTGTGACGTCAATAATGACGTCAGCTAAAAATAAACTTCACGTTCGTATTTGCAATCATAAGTTCTACAAAACTGACAAATCTTACGTGTCTACGTCAATTTTTCAAATTTTCCGTCATTGACGTCATCGTATTTTGGTTCCTATGGCAACCATTTACCAACGTTGCGTTTTGAGTGGACTTTATTTTTGAAAAGTAAATTGAAAGGCCTTACAAATGGTACATAGTTCTTGATAACAATTTCAACCGTTACTGAGATGTAGGTGGTTATTGGTGTTTACACATATCGCTTACCTATGACCTTGACCTTTGACCTGGTGACCTGATTTTCCCAGACTTGGTCAAGGTCACATAGTGGCACATATATGAGGGCATTGTTGGCGCTAGCTGGTTCGGTTTTCGAAATATACTTAGAAGTTTCTATTTTAGCCTGTTTAAAATTAAACCACTATGTCCGCCATATTTGTTGACGTCATCAACACCTTTTCACACGATCGATAGAAGATGATTAAAACATGATTGTGGTAAAGTTTCAAAATGGTCATGCAATAATTGTATTTTTGACGAATTTTTCCAGTTTTTAAGCGTCTGGCGTCTCTGACGCCATCACGTATGACGTCATGACCCCGCATGACCTTCTTGCACAACTAGACCATGGCCTTTACAATCTGTGAACGTTTCATTCAAATCCGACCATAAATGTCTGAGATCTAGCGCTAACAAGATGTTCATCATGACGTCACTGGCGGCCATCTTGGATGACGTCATGACCCCAAAAGCTTCGCGGCACTATTCCAGAATGAGTTCTATCACTGTGTAAACTTTAGAGGCCGTGCGACCAGTCTTACTATGAAAAGTGGCGGTGAGAAGAATAAAGTCAAAATCTTGCCGAACAACAACAATAGGTCTTTCCACTGGAAGGTGGAAAGCCCTAATAAGGAGTATTGGGTTTACCACGTATTGATAGCTGTTAAATGCCGCTTTATCGCATCTCAAAAAATATGTTTCCGCTCTTCACAGTCTTGTACTATATCTCATTTTGTAATACTAATACCCAGTTTACACATGAGTTCATTCATTAGAGTACAGAAAACAAGCATTACACGTTTTCATATGATGTTAATTTGTAAATTGTTCATGTAATATTGTATACGCAGAGGTTCAATGTTTGCTGCTTTCTGACGAGCTATGTGACATTATAGATATTCGATTGTTACATTATCAACTCTTCGTTTATCTAATATTGCCTAGTTATTGCACCAGGTTTTAGAGTTATAGCCTGGTGGAGATTTACACTGTCCCTTTTTATTGAATTATAATAGGGTGAGAGTGAGGCCTTCTGCATTATTGACTCGGTTTTAAACATCAATGGTCCCTTTCTTCCACATGATTTCCAATGTGGTGCCCATATTGTCAATTCTTCTTGTCTATTCTACAGTTTGTTTTTAAACATACCATAACACAATACCTAACCTTTATTTCATGCTCGAACTTAGCATTGTTGTTTGTAGTGTGCACTTGATGCTACGAGCGCGCCATTAAACGCTGTGTCGATATCACGCTTCACATTGTCCCATCCGCCGCAGTCTAAATACACGATGTCATCGACCGCCAACGTGATATACGTTGACGCCGAGGCGGAATGATCAAACATTTGTTCCGATGATTGCTCGTATGTACGTGCGACAGCGACCTTATTATTGTTGTGATTTATAAAGCAGTATGTTTCACCAGTTCTTATCAAAAGTAAAGTAACAGAAAAATGGTACGTCCCTGGTACTACACATCTAAATTCACCAGATGTCTGATTATAACCGTTACCGATGTTGGTGACTGTTCGTGTAAACCTTGGTTTTCCCCAAAGAAGTTGGTATGATGGCGTGGTTGCTGCGAAGACAACTACCGGGGCTGAAAGAAACAAATGAATATGAGATGCATCCTTTTTATAAGTATAGATACAAATCCTGCAAGAGTGCTTGCAATTAATACGATTATTAAATGAGTTGCACATGTGATATGATTCGACGAATAGTCGATTATCGTATCATGTTTTACCAATAGGTTTAATGAATTAAAAAATAAATTCAGTTTAATAATATTTTATTGCAGATATGTATCAATATATGTATTAAGCATCATAATATTAATAGAAACACATGGGCATGGATTGAACTACAAGTTATTACAACAAAAGTTACAGTTCTCTCCCTTAAAAATAAATAAGCACCAATATGCTATTGTACAAGTATTCACACTACAACTAACTCGACATAAAAGACGTTGAGTCATAATTCTAGTGCGTTAAGTTATAATACCAGTGTATTATGATATTCATTTGAAGATTTTAATACACTCCCATATATATGATAACTATGTGACTCACATTAATAAGATAAATTGATGGACACTTTATTAAAGTGATGGATCAATCTGAAGGACAATGTGATAATGTAAGGACCTTAATTATAACCTGAAAAAGATAATTACTGCCCTTCATATTGTTTTAGGAGAGGGTATAGCCTGGCGGTCGTTTTGCCGCTGACCGTTTGTCAGCCCTATTGTCAATCCTTTTATGTTTATGATATCACATGACTAGCCGTATTGTCATCCTTGTAATTGCTGTTTGTTTCGCTGCGTGTTTTTGGTTGACTGTGGTCCTTGAATGTAACACTTTCTGCTCGACTTTGTATATACTTTCACGTCAAATGTACTGACAATAGCAAACCGTTTACAAATGTAAAAGAAAATTATTTCTGGACAGGAAGCGAGGAAATGGGACGCCAACTTTACCACTCGTTATGCTCGTTTTTCGTCCCTTTCATACAATTTTGCAAATGACAATTTTTTTCTTTGATTTAATTTCCGATATAGTGCGGACCTATGGTACCACTGCGTTTGGATGCTGTGATTTTCCATTTTATTAAGTTTATGCCATTTAGGCTCCATGGGGTCATTTTCTGCTTCCTAATTTAAAATTAAACTTCAATATAATGATGACATATTAACAAAGTTTTATTTTTACCTGGACAAGAGTCCGTGTTACATATTCCTATTTCCATGTTGGCTCCATCGCACGTCTTGCCAAACCGTGCAGTGGTTGGATTATCACAGGTACGGGATCTGGACTGTTTTCCGCCGTCACATGTTGCCGAGCAACTACTCCATGTGGACCATGTTGACGAGCCACCATCTTGTCCTTCAAGTAGTATTTTAGTTTAAAATAGCAGTATATTGTTGTGTTAGTAAAAGTAAATAAAAATGTCGAACACTAAGAGTAGCATTCACCGAACACGCAGTCAAACACAATTATAAGGTTTTACAGAAGCAAAGTATGTGACACCATCAGTATAAAGAACAGGTGTACCGCCTTGGAACTGTCAGTTGCGTAATGGCCATTAGTTGGTTTAAATCAGGTTATAGGTTACACAAAGCCTGATATATTCAATATTGTTACTCCAATTAAACCGGACATTGCAAAAGCGGAAATCTCCAAAGGCTTAATCTTATAATAAATAGACAGTATCAACAGGCAATATATTTATTATTAAATACACCACAAAGCTTAGCATACACAGGTATACATGAAGAAAAAGAAAGCAAACATTCAGAAAACTAGAAAGTACTGAACTACTTGGCAGGAGCCGGAGCAACGCGAGACGTTTCAAACAAATATGGAGACAAATAACAATTACAAGGATAACTGAAAGGCAAGGTATATGACATTACAAACATAAAAGGGTTGACAATAAGGCTACCGTCTTGGAAATGTCAGTGGCCAAAAAGGAAGCTTGTGCTTTAAGCTAGGTTCTAGAGTGCACCAAACCTCCCTTTTTAGCATATGGTCATCCCTGTAAACGATGTAAATAAAGAAATCCCCGCCATGATATACCCTCTAACAAACTAGGCAGCATTAATACGCAATATAAACATAACACAAGTATGATCATGTATATATGAATAACAAACACAAAAGCACAGAGAGCCACACATTAAGCTAAAACTCGAAAATGTATGTAAAAAAAGGTCGTAATGATTAACATACCTATTGTATTTTTCGAAATTATCGTGTACACAACACTTCATGTGATAACACAGGAAACAGCAGAGACTGTCAGTGATATTGCTAATATTACACCGACTATCCTCCAAGTGAAAACAAGTGTCCCACCGCATACGTGTTCCTTTACAACGTTCTGTAACACATTACTTTCGGCATCTAGTTGTATGTTTATCTCCCTTTCACTTGTAGACATTTTCTGAGTTTCAATACGTTTAAATCACCAGATAGCATACATGAACCTAAAAAGGCTTGTTGTTTTTCCTTAAAAATAAATCAAATCAGTAGAGCACAATGTGTTATTCGGTAATAATAATTTAAGTTCCCTGGATACAGTTTGTCGTTTGCATATTGTGTGTGTTTCCTTAAATCCGAATCATTAAACAACGACAGATGCTACACAATTGAAACAGTAAAGCCAGTATTGTTGAAAACCTATTTATATATATTTTTTGAAGAAAACAACTTAACAGGTACGTTTATTCCCCGTACATTGATTCATTTGTCTATTTATCTATCCTAATTTCACACCGACGGTAAACTGTATTTAATACGAGTGTGTTTGCACATTTAAATAGGCGCATTTTGCTGGGAAAGACAGTGTTCCTATGATGTTTAATATTAAACTATTGTTCATAATACCACAAGATGTGCTGATATTCACGTTTAAGTATTAACGCAGAAAACGTGTAGCTAGTTTACATGTTTATATACACATATCTGTGTTACCGTTGTATGCATGACATAGTTACGGCCGCTTGCATTTTAGTAGGTTTATTTAGATTAAAGGGACACAAACCACTTATAAACTAATGGCGTCCCGTTAGTTACCCTACATAAATTGCATTTGGTCAAACATACATATTAAATATACGAAGAGTATAAAGCAATTTGTGTGCATATTATTAACTGTTGGTTTAAATGCACCAATAACATATTTAAACCTATGGTAGAATTAGAGGAACAAATGAAAACTCTTATATATAATTTAATTATATGAAATACGGTTTAAGCGAAATGATACTAGATAAATAAATCGAGACTCTAATCTCATTGCTTGATACTCACGTCAAGATTGCCGAGTAACCCTTTACATATAGTTCATCCAGCGTTATATAGGTGGCAGTTAACACGTAGTGTACGGCTGGTAAATATTTAATTTCGCCTTTATCAGTATTTTTTATCATATTTAGCATGTGTTTGTTTGTATGTTTTTTTGTTATGGTGTTTTACGTTATTTTCAACACATGTAAGGTTATATATGACGGTCGATTTTTCTGTGGTGGAGGCAGATCACCCAGTTTTCCTGGGTAGAACCAGTATTACATGTATACACCTTCCGTCATCCTTAAGAATCGACACTTTCTCAAGTGCAAGTCGAGCTCCCAGTGGAATACGAACCGGCAGCGATGAGAGGCGAGAAGGTCTACAACGTAACGTCGTTTAACCATCCTCGGCAACGAAGACGATTATATTTAGCATTTAAAGGTGGAAACGTGATATTAGTGCATTTCTGTACTATAAAGTAGTAATTGAAATTGAATCTCATAGTTCGCTTTATAAAGACGTAACCTGGGCACGTGACAACTATTAATTACTTAAACATTAATATTAGCACCTTGATTTATAAATCAGGTATCATTTGTTTCTTTAAAACTGCTACCCTATAATTAAACAAACGATAGTCACATGTTTTTGTTTCTTAATTTATCTATAGTATGTTTAAATATGATTTGTTGCAATATAATCAATGATTAGTAATATGCAAAACAAATTATTTTAATATGTTATTCAATAATTATTACACACGATTTGGAAAAATGCAGGTTATACATGTATATAGCTAACTGCGCCTCTGTCCAGCTTGGGTTCACTCCTTGGCATGCTTAATTAATAGGAAAGTGCATTTTACATCTCATATCTTCTATCCTCCGAGATTGCTTTCCCAATATAGCCTAAAGTGATATGTTAAAGGGACGTAACACCTGATTTCATTCATATCAAATAACGCGTGAGACGTCGCGAGTTTAAAAAAAAAATATTAACAGTTTCTTATTAGATAACTCAATACGTTATTTAATTTGTCTACCTTAAAGAGTAATTTGCTCCTCCATATTTGAAAACCAGACTGGCCGGATCGAGATAACGCCGATATCTATTAAAGCTGCCGATTGAATTAAAACGCATAAACAGCATTCACAAATGCTTTTTATTAATGAAAGACAAATACTATTAAATTAAGACTATCCTAAGTTCACGCCTCTAAAACGTATGTGTATACACATTTAAATACGCGCATTTTGTTGGGACAGAAAGTGTTCATATGGTGTTTAATATTAAAATATTGTTCATAATACCACAACAGGTGTTGATATTCACGTTTAATTATTAGCACAGAATAGGTGTTCCAATTTTGCATATTAGGATACACGTATCTGACCGACCGTTGTATACATGCCATTGTTAAGGTAATCATACACTACTATAGTGACACATTTACATGTTAAGATACACGCATCTGAATCACCGTTGTATGCATGACATTGTTAAGGTAATCATACACTACTATAGTGACACATTTACATGTTAAGATACACGTATCTGAGCGACCGTTGTATGCATGACATTGTTAAGGTAATCATACACTACTATAGTGACACATTTACATATTAAGATACACGCTTCTGGATCACCGTTGTATGCATGACATTGTTAAGGTAATCATACACTACTATAGTGACACATTTACATGTTAAGATACACTTATCTGGATCACCGTTGTATGCATGACATTGTTAAGGTAATAATACACCACTATAGTGACACATTTACATGTTAAAATACACGCATCTGGATCACGGTTGTATACATGACATTGTTATGGTAATCATACACCACTATAGTGACACAGTTACATGTCAAGATACATGCATCTGGATCACCGTTGTATGCATGGCATTGTTATGGTAATCATACACCACTATGGTGACACATTTACATGTTAAGATACACGTATCCGGATCACCGTTGTATGCATGACATTGTTATGGTAATCATACACTACTATAGTGACACATTTACATGTTAAGATAAACGTATCTGGATCACCGTTGTATGCATGACATTGTTATGGTAATCATACACCACTATAGTGACACATTTACATGTTAAAATACACGCATCTGGCTCACCATTGTATACATGACATTGTTATGGTAAATAATACACTACTATAGTGACACGTTTACATGTTAAGATACACGCATCTGAATAACCGTTGTATGCATGACATTGTTATGGTAATCATATACTACTATAGTGACACATTTACATATTAAGATACACCCATCTGAATCACCGTTGTATGCATGACATTGTTATGGTAATCATACACCACTATAGTGACACATTTACATGTTAAGATACACGCATCTGGATTACCGTTGTATGCATGACATTGTTCAGGTAATCATACACCACTATAGTGACACATTTACATGTTAAGATACACGCATCTGGATCACCGTTGTATGCATGCCATTGTTATGGTAATCATACACCACTATAGTGACACATTTACATGTTAAGATACATGCATCTGGATCACCGTTGTATGCAGGCCATTGTTAAGGTAATCATACACCACTATAGTGACACATTTACATGTTAAGATACACGCATCTGGATCACCGTTGTATGCATGACATTGTTATGGTAATCATACACCACTTAAGTGACATACTTACATGTTAAGATACACGCATCTGGATCATCGTTGTATGCATGACATTGTTATGGTAATCATACACTACTATAGTGACACATTTACATGTTAAGACACACGCTTCTGGATCACCGTTGTATGCATGCCATTGTTAAGGTAATCATACACCACTATAGTGACACATTTACATGTTAAGATATACGCTTCTGGATCACCGTTTTATGCATGACATTGTTATGGTAATCATACACCACTATAGTGACACATTTACCTGTTAAGTTACACGCATCTGGATCACCGTTGTATGCATGTCATTGTTAAGGTAATCATACATCACTATAGTGACACATTTACATGTTAAGATACACTCATCTGGATCACCGTTGTATACATGCCATTGTTAAGGTAATCATACACCACTATAGTGACACATTTACATGTTAAGATGCACGTATCTGGATCACCGTTGTATGCATGACATTGTTATGATAATCATACACTACTATAGTGACACATTTACATGTGAAGATACACGCATATGGATCACCGTTGAATACATGACATTGTTATGGTAACCATACACCACTATAATGACACATTTACATTTTAAGATACACGCATCTGGATCACCGTCGTATGCATGACATTGTTATGGTAATCATACACTACTATAGTGACACATTTACATGTTGAGATACACGTATCTGGATCACCGTTGTATGCATGACATTGTTATGGTAATCATACACCAATGTAGTGACACATTTACATGTTAAGACACACGCATCTAGATCACCGTTGTATGCATGACATTGTAAAGGTAATCATACAACACTATAAAGACACATTTACATCTTAAAATGCACGCATCTGGATCACCGTTGTATCATGACATTGTTAAGGTAATCATACACTACTATAGTGACACATTTACATGTTAAGATAAACGCATCTGGATCACCGTTGTATGCATGCCATTGTTATGGTAATCATACACCACTATAGTGACACATTTACATGTTAAGATAAACGCATCTGGATCACCGTTGTATGCATGCCATTGTTATGGTAATCATACACCACTATAGTGACACATTTACATGTCAAGATACATGCATCTGATTCACCGTTGTATGCATGGCATTGTTATGGTAATCATACACCACTATAGTGAAACATGTTAAGATACACGCATCTGGATCACCGTTGTATGCATGACATTGTTATGGTAATCATACACCACTTAAGTGACATAATTACATGTTAAGATACACGCATCTGGATCATCCTTGTATGCATGACATTGTTATGGTAATCATACACTACTATAGTGACACATTTACATGTTAAGATACACGTATCTGGATCACCGTTGTATGCATGACATTGTAAAGGTAATCATACACCACTATAAAGACACATTTACATCTTAAAATGCACGCATCTGGATCACCGTTGTATGCATGACATTGTTAAGGTAATCATACACTACTACAGTGACACATTTACATGTTAAGATCCACGTATCTGGATCACCGTTGTATGCATGACATTGTTATGGTAATCATACACCAATGTAGTGACACATTTACATGTTAAGATACACGCTTCTGGATCACCGGTGTATGCATGACATTGTTATGGTAATCATACACCACTTAAGTGACATAATTACATGTTAAGATACACGTATCTGGATCACCGTTGTATGCATGACATTGTTAAGGTAATCATACACCACTAAAAAGACACATTTACATCTTAAAATGCACGCATCTGGATCACCGTTGTATCATGACATTGTTAAGGTAATCATACACTACTATAGTGACACATTTACATGTTCAGATACACGCATCTGGATCACCGTTGTATGCATGACATTGTTATGGTAATCATACACCACTATAGTGACACATTTACATGTCAAGATACATCATGCATCTGGATCACCGTTGTATGCATGGCATTGTTATGGTAATCATACACCACTATAGTGACACATTTACATGTTAATATACACGTATCTGGATCACCGTTGTATGCATGACATTATTAAGGTAGAAATACACCACTATAGTGACACATTTACATGTTAAGATACACTTATCTGGATCACCGTCGTAGGCATGACATTGTTAAAGTAGTAATACACCACTATAGTGACACATTTAAATGTTAAAATACACGCATCTGGACCACGGTTGTATACATGACGTTGTTATGGTAATCATACACTACTATAGTGACACATTTACATGTTAAGATACACGTATCTGGATCACCGTTGTATGCATGACATTGTTATGGTAATCATACACCACTATAGTGACACAATTACATGTTAAAATACACGCATCTGGATCACCGTTGTATACATGACATTGTTATGGTAATCATACACCACTATAGTGACACATTTACATGTTAAGATACAGGCATCTGGCTCACCGTTGTATACATGACATTGTTATGGTAAATAATACACTACTATATTGACACGTTTACATGCTAAGATACACGCATCTGGATCACCGTTGTATGCATGACATTGTTATGTTAATCATACACTACTATAGTGACACGTTTACATGTTCAGATACACGCATCTGGATCACCGTTGTATGCATGACATTGTTATGTTAATCATACACTACTATAGTGACACATTTACATGTTAAGATACACGCATCTGAATCACCGTTGTATGCATGACATTGTTATGGAAATCATACACCACTTAAGTGACATAATTACATGTTAAGATACACGTATCTGGATCATCGTTATATGCATGACATTGTTATGGTAATCATACACTACTATAGTGACACATTTACATGTTAAGATACACGCATCTGGATCACCGTTGTATGCATGCCATTGTTAAGGTAATCATACACCACTATAGTGACACATTTACATGTTAAGATATACGCATCTGGATCACCGTTGTATGCATGACATTGTTATGGTAATCATACACCACTATAGTGACACCTTTAGATGTTAAGTTACACGCATCTGGATCACCGATGTATGCATGCCATTGTTAAGGTAATCATACACCACTATAGTTGCACATTTACATGTTAAGATACACGCATCTAAATCACCGTTGTATGCATGACATTGTTATGGTAATCATACACCACTATAATGACACATTTACATGTTAAGATACACGTATCCGGATCACCGTTGTATGCATGACATTGTTATGGTAATCATACACTACTATAGTGACACATTTACATGTTAAGATAAACGTATATGGATCACCGTTGTATGCATGACATTGTTATGGTAATCATACACCACTATAGTGACACATTTACATGTCAAGATACATGCATCTGAATCACCGTTGTATGCATGGCATTGTTATGGTAATCATACACCACTATAGTGAAACATGTTAAGATAAACGCATCTGGATCACCGTTGTATGCATGACATTGTTATGGTAATCATACACCACTTAAGTGACATAATTACATGTTAAGATACACGCATCTGGATCATCGTTGTATGCATGACATTGTTATGGTAATCATACACTACTATAGTGACACATTTACATGTTAAGATACACGTATCTGGATCACCGTTGTATGCATGACATTGTAAAGGTAATCATACACCACTATAAAGACACATTTACATCTTAAAATGCACGCATCTGGATCACCGTTGTATGCATGACATTGTTAAGGTAATCATACACTACTACAGTGACACATTTACATGTTAAGATCCACGTATCTGGATCACCGTTGTATGCATGGCATTGATATGGTAATCATACACCAATGTAGTGACACATTTACATGTTAAGATACACGCTTCTGGATCACCGGTGTATGCATGACATTGTTATGGTAATCATACACCACTTACGTGACATAATTACATGTTAAGATACACGCATCTGGATCATCGTTGTATGCATGACATTGTTATGGTAATCATACACCACTTAAGTGACATAATTACATGTCAAGATACACGCATCTGGATCATCGTTGTATGCATGACATTGTTAAGGTAATCATACACTACTATAGTGACACATTTACATGTTAAGATACACGCTTCTGGATCACGGTTGTATGCATGCCATTGCTAAGGTAATCATACACCACTATAGTGACACATTTACATGTTAAGATATACGCATATGTATCACCGTTTTATGCATGACATTGTTATGGTAATCATACACCACTATAGTGACACATTTACATGTTAAGTTACATGCATCTGGATCACCGTTGTATGCATGTCATTGTTAAGGTAATCATACACCACTATAGTGACACATTTACATGTTAAGATGCACGCATCTGGATCACCGCTGTATGCATGACATTGTTATGATAATCATACACTACTATAGTGACACATTTACATGTTAAGATACACGCATCTGGATCACCGTCGTATGCATGATATTATTATGGTAATCATTCACCACTATAGTGACACTATTACATGTTAAGATACACGTATCTGGATCACCGTTGTATGCATGACATTGTTAAGGTAATCATACACCACTAAAAAGACACATTTACATCTTAAAATGCACGCATCTGGATCACCGTTGTATCATGACATTGTTAAGGTAATCATACACTACTATAGTGACACATTTACATGTTCAGATACACGCATCTGGATCACCGTTGTATGCATGACATTGTTATGGTAATCATACACCACTATAGTGACACATTTACATGTCAAGATACATCATGCATCTGGATCACCGTTGTATGCATGACATTATTAAGGTAGAAATACACCACTATAGTGACACATTTACATGTTAAGATACACTTATTTGGATCACCGTCGTAGGCATGACATTGTTAAAGTAGTAAGACACCACTATAGTGACACATTTAGATGTTAAAATACACGCATCTGGACCACGGTTGTATACATGACGTTGTTATGGTAATCATACACTACTATAGTGACACATTTACATGTTAAGATACACGTATCTGGATCACCGTTGTATGCATGACATTGTTATGGTAATCATACACCACTATAGTGACACAATTACATGTTAAAATACACGCATCTGGATCACCGTTGTATACATGACATTGTTATGGTAATCATACACCACTATAGTGACACATTTACATGTTAAGATACACGCATCTGGCTCACCGTTGTATACATGACATTGTTATGGTAAATAATACACTACTATATTGACACGTTTACATGCTAAGATACACGCATCTGGATCACCGTTGTATGCATGACATTGTTATGTAAATCATACACTACTATAGTGACACGTTTACATGTTCAGATACACGCATCTGGATCACCGTTGTATGCATGACATTGTTATGTTAATCATACACTACTATAGTGACACATTTACATGTTAAGATACACGCATCTGAATCACCGTTGTATGCATGACATTGTTATGGTAATCATACACCACTTAAGTGACATAATTACATGTTAAGATACACGTATCTGGATCATCGTTATATGCATGACATTGTTATGGTAATCATACACTACTATAGTGACACATTTACATGTTAAGATACACGCATCTGGATCACCGTTGTATGCATGCCATTGTTAAGGTAATCATACACCACTATAGTGACACATTTACATGTTAAGATATACGCATCTGGATCACCGTTGTATGCATGACATTGTTATGGTAATCATACACCACTATAGTGACACCTTTACATGTTAAGTTACACGCATCTGGATCACCGATGTATGCATGCCATTGTTAAGGTAATCATACACCACTATAGTTGCACATTTACATGTTAAGATACACGCATCTGAATCACCGTTGTATGCATGACATTGTTATGGTAATCATACACCACTATAATGACACATTTACATGTTAAGATACACGCATCTGGATCACCGTTGTATGCCTGACATTGTTATGGTAATCATACACTACTATAGGGACACATTTACAAGTTAAGATACACGCATGTTTTACATGACATTGTTAAAATAAACATACACCACTATAGTGACACATTTCGTTCGCATTTTAGTAGGTAGATTTAGTTTAAAGAGACACTTTGTTTGCATAGTGTTTAACGTCATTTTCAACACATGTCAGTTGACCACACACTTTTTTTTGGGTGTAACCAGTACTGTACACCTCCCGCCATCCGTAAGAATCGACACTTCCTCACTCAAAGGGACACAGGGCACTGTTGATGATTTAAAAATTCACGTCGTCCTGTTAGTTGTCCTACATAAATTGCATTGAGTCAAACATAAATATTAAATATAGGAACAGTATACAGCCAATTGTGTTTGAATACTATTAATTGTTGACTAATAACATATGTAAACCTATAGATAAGAGGAACAAATGAAAACTCAAAAAAAAACGTTTTAATTAATACATGAAATAAAGCCCATTGGGACGGTGGCGTTTGATGTTTGTCTATGATCTTTCTTGTCGTGCCCTTAATGGTTTATTCTTTTGTTGTTCTGGCTTCTGCCAAGCCATTGAGTACCTTCATTGTGGCTTTTTAGGCTATTGCTTCTTTGTATTATATTTACACGAGCATATTTGTGTTTTACTTATATTGCCTATTGCTGCTGCCTTGTTGGTAACAGATTAGATAATGGCGGGAATTTCTTTATTTACACTGTCCTGTTTTAATGGGATGACAGTAGGGTAAGTGTGAGGTTTGGTGCACCCTAGAACCGGTTTAAACCACCAGTGGCCTTTGTTGCCACTGACCGTTCCAAGGCGGTAGGCATATTGTCAACCCGTTTGTGTTTGTGATGTCGTTTGCATTTTTTATTACATTTGCCTTCTCGTTTGTCTGTTTGCGTGTTTGTTTTTGTGTTTTGTGGTTGACTGTCGTCCTCGAATGCTGCTTTCCCTGTCCGATATTGTTATCTTTCTTTAACTATAGTTGCAAAGTTCGTCTCACCGTAGTAGCGTACTACGCAATTTTTTCACACTACGCAACCGATTTGCGAAGTGCGGCAACATTGCTAAGTGCGTTGTTACAGTGCTTATTATTTACTGCACCGACCTCTTACTATCTATGCAATATATTCTATAATAGTATTATACTGGACTTTTGCAATGGCAAAGCATTTTGTTTGTCCCAACGTCCGAGATATACTGATGTTGTTGTTTTTAAATTACACTATCTCAATATTGACCAGAATGTCTGCATGTGAAGTTTCATTAAGTACAACTACAATCATATTGACTTTAACCGGCATTAATTCAACGGTCTCCGCCACAGGTGTTAGCCATTTTGATGTTTCCGTAAAATAGTAATTGAATAGCTCCCAAGCTAATTTAGTTTCATATTTGTCTGAACTTAAGACATATGCTATTACATTAAGTGGCGACTGATTGAGGTTTACAGAACAGAAATGTATGTATTTCATGTGTCTGCTGCTTCCTAAATATCTCCCTGTTCCGTATTTATTAACACTAGCGTTCGTTTAGTGCAGTTTGGCTGATGTAAAATGTACCCCCGTTCTACGAATCAGAAGTTTTATTTTATATTGGTCTTTAGGGGGTTCATCGAGTACAGTGTACGTGGCTTTGACTTGGATGATTAAGTCGGTGATAGTTGTTGAAGTGAGAGGTGTTGTTTATACATTACCTCTCATGAACAGACACAATGAAACCGAGTATGTTATTGTATTCACTCGGTTATATCTGCTTCCAACGGAGCCCTCTTTTCAGTATGTATTAATATGTTTAAACATGTTGGACTAGGAGCTGAAGATTGGCTACATATTCAACCAAACGACATTGAAATAGCATGTCAAGGCCATACAAGTATGAATCAATATATTTGATAATATGGTATAAACTTACAATATGTAATATTTTTTAAAACTAATACAATGGCATTGACGAAAGGTGCATAGCCTCAAAGTAGGTCATGTTTTCCAAGCAAGAGTAGTCTTATTTTTAATGTTAAAAAAGCAAACAACTGTATCTATCTTTCCCGCATATAAAATCTAGTTTAATAGGCTACCTGACTAAAGATATAAACACGTAAGACAGATATGTTTTCAAGATTAAACCTACATAAAATGATTACATTTCAAAGGTGTGTCTGGGTGCAGATATCATAGTGTCTTCTCGAAGGTATCTCAAACAAAACTATACATCATATATTTGCCTTTTAAAGGACTGTATGTATTGTTTGTTAGATCAAATACAATAAATGATAAATCAAATATATGAGATATAGGTTCCTTTAGAAACCACAGCATCCAAACAACAGTTGTAAAAAACAACAAGTATCATGCATGTGTCAATTGTTTTATTTATCATGTTCACATTTCCGTACATACATTGAACAAGAGCAGACATAAAGTTTGTTAACCTGTTTAAACTAAATTGATTACCTCCCATTAACCTCTAAACTAAAACATGTGAACATAACATTGAGTAAGAGCAGCCATATAGAATTTTACTTATGTTAAATTGAATTAATTATCTCCCGTTGTCATTTAAAGTAGAGTTGAACACTGATCATGTTATTAACCTGTACTTTAAAGACGTAATTGTCGTACCTATATCTGGGTCACAGCTGACGATCAAGTTTGTAAACGCAGTCCCGTACAGTGTACTAATTTAAGACTTTACATTTGCAAGACATTCCAGTTTTAGGACAAAGAACATGTTATTTAAGGCGTTTCGAACGGATTAACTTGTGGGGTGTCTTTACTTGGATTTTTGTTAATAGGGGATACATGTAATCACAAACTTCATTTGTGATTATTTGACGTTTTAGCCATTATCTAAAATTCAATAATCATGTTAGAGTAAACTTACTATTGGCATATTGTGAAGGTATGTTGATCTCGTTAACAATATCGTATGCGTAATATTCAACTATTTATAAGCATGCCTTCAAACATGTGGCAGTTAAAACATAATTTGATACAGAGTGAATGGTAATAAACGAGGTTACGTAGAACACCGGTAATATAGAAAATGTGCTTGAACATCTACTTGAAATAAGAGAGAGAGAGAGAGAGAGAGAGAGAGAGAGAGAGAGAGAGAGACTAATACATTATTCCGACCTGTTCATGACCGGAAATTACAACCCAGTTCATGAAGCCGCTATCCGACTGACGAGGAAATAAGATAAAATGACTCAACATCATGTCAGCATTTTGCTCAAATAAAATAAACCGACTTACGAAAATATTGTCTATTTTTATTGTAAATGCTAAAAATATAAACAGAATACTCTTTATGAAGATCAATAGCCAGTCAAAAACAAGATTTCAAGTAAGCTATATCTGTTTGTTTTTTAAAAATTGCTATAGCATATACGGCTGAAAACACATTCAAATGATTTGTTTGTGTTTTATTTTGAAAATTATTGAGTACGTACAACATGTCTATAAAAGTATGTTCGCAAATTGTTTTTTAAAGTGTTGAGTACGTTGTACATGGCTTACTTTGGAAGACCAACTATAATTATGTCGTGGGTTATCATGCCATATACTGCTACCGCAAAAAAGAACGTACAAAACAGAAACTAAAAATCAGGTTATCAATGATTCATATCACCATCAGGTACGGATCTAGAATCTGGAATTTTGTAGCATAACTGTTGAAGAAAGAAATGAAAAAGAAGACATCAAAGTAACTCAATGACGTCAGTGAGACTCGAACCTATGATCTGCGGATTATTTAGAGTCGAACGTACTATACGTTATCTCAATATAATAGTCAAACTAGACTAACACATATCGTAAAACAAACACAAATCTACAGTTTAAATTCCGCCAAATCGCATATGCCTCAAGAAAAATGGTGTCAGTTCTTGATGAATAATTGAAATGTCAAAATTATTGTTTATAGTTCACGAAACGTATTTGTATGTATTCAATACTCGTGTGATACCAAAATAGAAATAAAGCAGATTCATAAAATAACTATACTTAGATCAGTATATTTACCTCGTGTTTGATCTATTGCTTCAGTTATTGTGAATGATTGTATTGCATTAGACGAAGTAATCGAACCAAGCAATGCATGTGTATTGATACAAATATATATATAATAACGAGGTGTTTATATACCGCGTTGCAGTCAGTCCTTGACTTCAAATTCAGCAGAGCAATGAGAATTAGCAACTTCCAAATCGTGTCAATAACGTCAGGTACGGATTTTAAAAATGAAACCACAAGTCAACAGTCTATAACGCAAAGCAAATAGTATATACATACGTGTTTCATTGATGTCTTCACATTATTAAATAGGGATTGTGTAGCTTAAGGTAAATTTACGTCATGCGAACATTTTGTAATGCTAAGTCTTGGTAGTGAAGTGAATGGGGATCCATTGAAAGCAACGAACACAAACGAGAGAAAAAACGCAGCAGACTCGGAATAATCGAATCTGTTCACGAGAGGTTCTACAAGATGTTACACCCGTCAAGCCCCTATAACCGGCTTAGGCGAGGCACACTGATTAGGCTAGAATATCCCAAAAGATTATTTATTAATAAAACTAGGGATTCAGCCGTCATAGAACACTATACAAAAGCGTGTATGAATACTAATAAATACCGGAAAATGGTTCCATTGGAAGCAATGAACACAAATGAAACAGCACAGTAGCAGACTTGGTTTTATCGTGGGATCGTGAGAGGTAATACCTATAGCTCACCCTACGACTGGCGTATTTGGTATTATTGTTAAAGCATCAATGCTATGGGTCGAATATTTCAAAGGAACAATGAGTAATACAAACCGAAAATTGTACCCATTGGAAGCAACACACAGAAACTAGTGATAAAAACAAACTCGATTGTATCGAGGCTGTTCATGAGAGAGAGGTAATATAAGGGGCCACACCCCTCAGTAAGTAAAGGAAATAAGGTGTTTTTTGTTCTTAAAAAAAGAGTATGTTTATGAACTTTTGGAAATGGCCGAAAACGACACATACGAAATATTGCAGTCTCGGTTTGATTGACACTGTTCATGAGCGGTAGTGAAATATGCTAGCTACTGCTCACGTCTTCTAGCCCCGGGTTGAGCAGAACTCAATATTAATACAATCAATAGTACACAATTTTAACCATCCCGAAGATGGCATGCATATGGCGGTGGACATGGAGTATCTTTCTTTCCCATGTCGTACGACGTATGGTTCCAGTATCTAATAGAATGAAATGCCCCGAAGAGCGAAATAACATAATGGAATTTAGTTGGGAGCAGCGGTTATGAAGCCTGCATATCACAAGTAACAGTCAAAAGACAAAATTATAAAGCAGACAACATATCCGATAAGTGGTTAAACAATACCCAGAGCCTTTAATCGGCCGGAGTAGTGGAACCACTGAATAAAAAAATAAGTAAGAAAGCAAAAAGAAGTGAAAAAGTACCACCGATAATTTACTATATGATGACAATTTGGTAGAATTCATTATTTAAAAACATTGCCCAAACAAGAGATTAACAAATTCGGATACTGCCCACATATAACAGCCAGTAAATGTAATAAACAGACATTTCCAAATTTCGGTTTACTTTATTTTAAACCGGGTTTGTCAATATGCATAGAAAGCCCGCTATGCTTTATGAACAAGTCGATTTTTAAATTAACCTTAAACACCTTAACAAATCATATTCAATAAAACAAGTATGTGCGTATGACTAGCGGGATTTGAAGCTAAGGAAAAGACACACATACACTTTCGATAAATGACAATGTACTAATTGTATCTGAAATACACACTGTACTGTACCACAGGGCAACATTATAAACATTGTATTTTAGAGCGTTTGTTAAATATGTGTATTTGCAAGTTTGTGTCCTTTATCATTTGAAGTATATACGCTGTATATAATTGAATAATGAGATAGGAATCCAGTTATTGACATACTACATTAGTCCGTATGTTTCATAAACGCAGGCAAAACATAAAATGGTAAAAAATAAATTGTACACGTAGAGAGAGAGAGAGAGTGAGAGAGAGAGAGAGAGATCACAGAAATGCTACTGTATTGTGGTTTCTATAGGACCATTGTTCTAATTTACTAATATACTTCTCCAATTATTTTCCTGGCCGTATAATCTACTCCGCAGTTCATTAGAGAAAATAAATTATCTTAGTCAATTAAACACACATTTTCTATTCCAATCTGAATTTCAGAATGTGTATTTTCAACCTTAACTGAGATAACCACCCCCCACTCCCCCCAGCGGCTTAGGCAGAAGCCCTGTTATCAAACCTTTTGTGTTTGCGATGTCTTATTTTTCCTTTTAATGTGTGGTACACTGTGGTCACTGAATGCTACACTACTACTTTGTAGTTGATTATTTCTGTCCTTCTGTGTGTTTCACTGTGGTCATTGAATGCTACACTACCATTTTGTATTTGTTTGTTTTTGTGCATCTGTGTGGTTCACTGTGGTCATTGAATGCTACACTACCATTTTGTATTTGTTTGTTTCGGTGCGTCTGTCTGGTTCACTGTGGTCATTGAATGCTACACTACCATTTTGTATATGTTAATTTTTGTGCATCTGTGTGGTTCACTGTGGTCACTGAATGCTACACTACCACTTTTTAGTTGTTTGTTTCTGTGCATATGTGTGATTCACTGTGGTCACTGAATGCTACACTACCAGTTCGACGTTTATATATACATTGTGTCATGAACATGTGTGTAACATTACCGTCAAAATTAAATTTAATTAACCGATGTCCCCATGCATTAATTGCAAATAATAAGTTCAGATTTTACACTCGATAGAAAGGTATGAGCACGTTTAAGTCAGTGTTGACATTAGCCCGGTCACGGCGTTTGGAAAATGGCTTTTGTTCAGCTTCGAATAACGTGGGATATTGTGACGTCACAGTCACGTGTTACGAATACGTCAACTTGTCTGACTGAGAGCGAAGTGAATAGCATAAAAGTAACTCCACATTGCCGGTGTCAGCGATAAAACGTATATTTTAATTCGAAGGAATGTAGAGCTTCAATAATCAGTAATTGGTGATCAGTTTGTAAGATGGAGAGAGATCCCGAAGGTGATTTAGATTTGAGTTATATTTGATGCATGGCCAGAGCCGGGGTCGCAAAGTATCGGGACATTAACGTGACACGCCGTGTTGTGTTGTATACTAAAATAAGTATAACAATCGAACAGGAAATGCAGCTTTAACAGAATACAGTAAACCCAAAAACACTCAAAAAGACAAACAAGAATGGCAAAGGTAATAACGAATAAAGGCATATGACGTCGCAAACACAAAAAGGGTTGACAATAGGGTTACCGCTTTGGAACGGTCAGTGGCAAAAAGGTGTTTAGTACAAGTTCTAGGGTGCAATAAACCTCACACTTACCCTACTGTCATCCCAATAAAACGGGACATTGTAAATAAAGAAATACCCACCATGAACTATTCTCTAACCAACAAGGCAGCATTAATAGGCAATATAAGTAAAACACAGAGATGCTTGTGTATATACAAATACAAAAAATAGCTTAGAAAGCCACAAAGAAGGTACTCGATGACTTGGCAGAATCCAGAGCAACAAGAGCGGATGTTCCTATTGGGAAACATTCGTTTTAAATATTTATTAGTTCCACTCATACAGGTTCAAATGTAACAATGTGTGAGTGACGTGAGTGACACTAATAACCGTTACCTCTTCCACTTACAATATATAACGTTAACCAGTAAGTCTGTCATAACTCATAGCTGTCAAGGACTAATTCTATTCAAGAGTGAGACGGATTTCCAATTTCACCCTGCTTAGTGGCATGACGGACGAAGCCCTAGACTTTCTGTGATCGGATTTCATTTTTGTTAGCTGAAATGTCCTCTTAATATTGTTCGTATAATGATATTATCTTTTAATTGATTTCATGTAAGTTACTTGATAATTACGTTATTTTTAAACATATTTCAGTGCACATTTCCATGTCCCAGAAATAGAAAGTCGTGACTGTTTGTTTCATGGTTATAATGGGTAAACATTTTAGATGTTGCTCCTTTTCTTGGACACCATGCATTTGAACGTTTTCAATCCTGAGTATGACATACATGGTTGGAGATAAGAGACATGTCACGAGCATATTATGACGTACATTGCCGAAGTTAAGAGACGTGTCAAAAGGTAGATTATGAATTAAAATTTCCAAAGATAAGAGACGTGCCAAGAGTAGGTAATGACATCCATTGCCGAAGACTAGAGACATGTCACGATTATATTATGACTTAAATTTCCAAATATAAGAGACATGTCACTGGTAGATTATGACAATGTCGAAGATAAGAGACATGTCACGAGTGCATTATGACATATATTGCCGAATATAAGAGACATGTCACGAGTACATTATGAAATACATTGTCGAAGATGAAACATGTCAGGGGTAGATTATGACATACATTGCCGAAGATAAGAGACATGTTAAGGGTAGATTAAGACGTACATTGCCGAAGATAAGAGACATATCGCGGGTAGACTTTGGTATACATTGCCGAAGATAAGAGACTTGTCGCGAGTAAATTATGACATACAATGTCGAAGATAAGATACATGTCACGAGTAGATTATGACGTACTTTGCCGAAGATAAGAGACATGTCATTAGTAGATTATGGCATACAATGCCGATGCTAAGAGACATGTTAAGGGTAGATTACGACGTACATTGCCGAAGATAAGAGACATATCACGGGTAGATTATGGCATATATTGCCGAAGATAAGAGACTTGTCCCGGGTAAATTATGGCATACAATGTCGAAGATAATATACATGTCACGAGTAGATTATGACGTACTTTTCCGAAGATACGAGACATGTCACGAGTAGATTATGGCATACAATGCCGAAGATAAGAGACATGTCACAGGTAGATTATGTTGTATAATGCCGTAGATAATAGATATGTCACTAGTAGGTAATGACATACATTGCCGGAGATAATAGACATGTCACGGGTAGATTATGGCATACAATACCAAAGATAAGAGACATGTCACGAGTAGATTATGACGTACATTGCCGAAGATCAAATACATGTCACGGGTAGATTATGAGAGTCATTGCATAATATTAAGATAAGATACCTGTCACGATTAGATTATGGTGTACATTTTGATTAAGATTGCTCAGGAAATGTGGTCTTTATCGTATAAACAAGATGAAAAACTGTATTTTTTGATAATGCAAGTTCCATAACTCTGGTGTTACTGGTCCGAATTGGCCCATTATCGAACTCGTCCGATTTCTTATAGTTATGTACAATATGTGCAAGTTTAGATTAGATTGCTCAAGAAATCGTCCTCTATCGTGTAAACAAGATGAACAACTGTATTTTGTGATACTTTAGGGCCATAACTCTGGTGTTAGTTGTCAGATCTGGCCCATTATCGACGTCGTTTGAGATCGTATGGTCACATACAATCTTTGCAAGTTTGGTGAAGATTGCTCAATAAATGTAGCTCTATCGTGTGAACAATCTTAATGTGGACGACGTACGCCGGACGCCGGTGAAGAGTGGTCACAATAGCTCACCCTTGAGCACTTCTTGCTCAGGTGAGCTAAAAAGTTATTTCTAAAGAAATTGATCTCATAATTAGAGATAAGGAAGTTGTCCGGTATGCTTCGTTATTTTGTTTAGCTATGATTGATGAGTCAGTGGGTACCAGACCAAACGTTGAAATTCCGACTGTTATAAATTTAGTTATTATGCCTCACATAAAACGCCCATGCTCATTCCTCATAGACCACATTATGTATTTTCTTACTATCTTACGTAAGGTGATAGTACAGGGTGATAGTAAAAACAAATAATACATGCGCACCTTTGATGCGCACTGTTTCGGTGACTTCATCAGTTCAGTATGGTGACATTGCTATATTTAACTCATCATAACTTCAAAAGTACTTGTCAATGACCGATTTCAAAAAAATAGCACTCATTTTCTTAGTTACGTTATTTCCAATCCAACGATATAACTTTCATAAACGTTGCTTATGAAATAATAAAACCCGGCAAATGGAACACGTCACTTCGCATGTCCCGTTTCACACAAACAAGCCGTGGAGCAGTCTATCCAGCAAAGTAAAATCTGTACTGAAAAAGAGTCTTATTTTTGGGGTGATTTCGGTATAATAAAATAATTATCACATTCATGAGAGTGTGATAGTAAAAAAGTTCACCCTTCGGTTAATTATTACCTTCGGTTTCGCCTCGGGCGATACTCATATCCTGAAGGTGAACATTCTTACTACCACTCTCTCATGAATGCGATATTTATATAATAATTGGTCGACAATGAGTGCTGATGAACTTTACACATTGTTAAGAAAAGAGTCATACCTCATACGGTCTAAAGAATAACGGTGATCACAGAAGTTCACGACATACAACCAGTTTATACTAGTTTACGGAAGACACTGCGCTACTGCAATTAAGGGGACACATGACGATCTTGATTTGTTTTTAAAAAATCGTGGGTCCCGTTATTTTTTCTATATATATTGCATTTGTTCAGTCATTTATATTAATTATAAAAATATGTATAAGGCATATTGCTTTTGCATATTATTAACTGCTGATTACAGCTCACCAATAATATATTCAAACATATGACAGAATAACGAAGAAAATATGAAAATTAAACATAATATTTAAACATAATTGAAAGCAGATATAACGTCAAAATCATACTGAATTACTAAATCGAGAGACTAATTGTAATGCTCGATAAAGACTTCAAGATTATCATGTGTCCCTTTAATGCATACGTTAACTTTTATCGATATTTGTGTAGTTCATTGTTACTTTTTGAAAATGCATCGACCTAGATAGTATACGTTCCGCTATTTAACTAGACAGTGGAAACCCTACAATTAGTGCACTGGAATGCTATAGGTTTATGTATTTTGCGTAAAGTTATAATAGTAAACTTCTATTATATTTATGTATGTTTAATGATTCATTTTGGTTGAATCGTTACAAGCTTTCGAACTTAAGCCACTACAACAATACGTGTTTCTGTAGTAACCTATACTGTTTGAAATAATTTTCGGATATAAAATAGTCAATGTTCTTAATTTCTTAAATCAAACACCTTCATTCAAAAAGGTAACGTAAATTGGTCAACTTAGACCTAATAACTCAGGTTATCGAAGGCATAAACATTAAATGAAACTACATTTTGTATTTTAAAACGCATAAATAACGTTAAATAAGAAATTATGACTAACCGAATGTTGCAAAAATCGTTAACAGTCTATTGGATGATTTTTTCTAATTTCATTTAACATGTGGAAAATAGAAAATTAATCAAAAATACACAATGTAACGGATATGGCAAGAACTAAACATTATTAACATCATGGAAACATATGTCTGTGATATCTGTCAAGTTTGGAATAATTTTCGGATATAACATCTTTACTGTTCATAATGTCAATAAAAATGAGATATAGGGTCCTATAGAAACACGTAATTTAACGAGGTAACGTAAACTACGGTAACGTAGGCTTAGTAACGTAGGTATCCAAGATATAATTAGTAAGTGGAACGAAAGTTTCTAATATAAAAAAACATGATTATTGAAGAAAACTTAAAATACAAAGCCTTTTGTCCACACATGTGTAGTCTTCAAAATGAAGCAATAATATTATATGTTATAGGTAACTTATTCTACACCCTGTAACACGAAAGCTCCCTCATGCTTAGATGGCATACAAGTTGTAAAAGTATACATACATAGAGGGTTTTCAGAAAAACAGGGTCTATAATATTTCTCCGGGGTGGGGGGAGAGTTCACCTTTTTAGCTCACGGCCTAATATATATATCGTGGTAATTTTCCATTAAATTATTCAAAATCTTTACAGTATGACGCAGTTCATACATAGCTAAAAATAAAACCTCGCTAACAGGTTATACAGGATCACGTGTAGAAAGCACCTTTTGCTAAATACTTCCTCTTCAGTGACAGTATAGGTTCTGCAGGCTTAGACGTGCAAGTTGACTGGAAATATCGCTGTAAACAGTAAGCCAATTTATTTTAATATACTTAAGATTATGATATTTCGTTTAGTCATTCTTAATGATAATTTTGTATTAGGATAACCAACGTGTTACGCAAAACCAATCAATTTAATTTAAGGTAGTCAAAAGCAGTCACTGTTGGTTAAAATGAGACGATAGTAGATTCAAAAGCCAAGTAGAAAATATAGTATTCGAATAACACAGGCAACATATTTTACGCCTTTAATTCCATAATTAAATAGAAAAATGAAAAAAAAGAAAGAGATGAAAGAAAAACGTTTAACATAACAAACGTTGAAGGGTGTCAAGGTTAATAGCTTTTAGAACGGTCAGTGGCAAAAAGGAACTAGCGAGGTTTAAACCCAGTTTTAATGTACAGCGTCAATAAGGCGATATAACTAACACACATAGACGATTATTTATAATAATTGCAAACAAAAACATCAGAAAAAGTGCCACCTATCAACACTTCAACCAAAGTGAAAAATAGTATCAATCAGTTAAAATATCAACAACTTTATATCTCAACCGCTGATTTACTGTGAATATGTTTGATCATCACCTACAACGCAAATTATAATCATTAACTGTTAATTGTAAACAATGAATAACTAAAATAGACTACTTTCGTTTTCCATTAAATCCACCATGCAGTTTTCGGAAAATGTATAAATACACCGATTCACACACACATGGCCTATATATTCATACCGAATGCAGTTCTATTCATAAGTTCGACATTGACCTCAAGGTATACCATTGTCTGTTAAGTGTTTTATGTAGAACTTTTATGATACGGTGTATTATTTTCAAGACAGCGGAGAAAGTTATATATCGGTAGATAGGTGCCTCGATATGTCAACTGTTATCTGACATGAGCCATCGGCTAAAAATATGAGAACACTTTTCTTCCTTCGTCCGTCGGTGGTCAGTCGTCCGTCGTCAATGCGATATCCAAAATCGCCGTCATTACCATATCTAGTCTTCACTTTTAAACAAGGTCTACTGTATGGATTTCAACAGATTTATTTTTTTATAATTGACAACCTGAAAATACAAAAGTTGTACAAATAACCGTTTCACATAGACTCATGTAACGTCAAACTTAAACATCTTCTTCTCTGAAACTACAAAAGCGAAAGGTTTAGTATTTTGCAGTTACCTTATGCTGTTAGTTGTCTATCAAGTATTGCTCAAATAGTGACAAGGGAGTCAAATTTGGCTCAGCCCTAGGTGTCTTTATTTACACATAAGTTTTTATAGGGAAGAAACACTTAAATCTTCTTCTCTGAAACAACAAGAGCTATAATGTTTTGCATTTGCTATAAGCTATAAGTGTATAGTCCTCTAATAACTTTCTTCAAATGATGACCCTGCGGTCAATTTTGGCTTCATCACATGAGTAATATGTTTTGCATAAACTGATTTTGGAAAACTTAGAAAAACGTCTTCTCTGAAACTACAAGGCGCATATCTCTCATTTATAACAGGTAGCATCATCGTATGGTCCTCTACCAATATTGTTCAAATGGTTTAAATATGGCCCGCCCCGGGGTCAAATTTGTACATATACTTATATCGGGAACAACTTCAAAATAGTCTTCTCTGAAACTAAAAGAGCCATATGATTTTGCATTTTTTATAAGTGTATGGCCTTCTCCCAATTTATTTTAAATGGTGATCCTGGTATCACATTTTGCTCAGCCTCAGCTGTCACAATTGGCCCCGCCCCAAGGTTCACATGATTTACATAGATTTATATAGGGGAAAATTTAAAGTATCGTCTTTTCTGAAACTACAAGTGCCAGAGTTTTAATATTTTGCATTTACCATAAGTTTATGGTCCTTATGGTACGATATAACCGTACTTGTATTATCAGGTATGATTCCATTGCAGAACGCAGATGTATTCTGTGTTTGAAAATTGTAACGATATTGTGGTTTATGCTAATTGCATTTGTTTTAATGCAAGCGGATATGAGATTTGAAGACAAAATAAATAATGAGAAACTCAGCTCCTTTCTGTTAGATAAACGAGGTAATTAACGTTAATCATGTCTACCTTTTGGTTTTAATTATATGTTTTCCTCTTATCCCTGTCGTTAGTAAACTGTAAGATGATCAAATTAAATATATACTTAAAGGCACAACTGCCGTATAAAAGCTACTAGACGGAGCTGGGGCAGATTTTTCGTATACATGGTTAAATCAGGGAGACCTTTTTCAAAATATTGAAAAATCCACGTCATAAAAAAAAATAGTTGCACAGAAGTAAACTGATATTAAACAAATTTATTGCTAAAAACATATTTGTGAAAAAGTATTTCTTATTCCTAGTTGCAAATTTGTTTTGGAACCCAACTGGGAGGAGCCTGTAGGGTTATGAACTGAGAAATGTAGACAAATAAACGTGGTGGACGACTCTCAGTGTTATGGATTAGAGATAGGCAGTAGTTATAATTGTGTGTAAACCTCCGTAGCAGTACTCTAAGATGGGATGTTTGTATCTGTGACTATTCATGTGTTAGATAATAAATCATTCCTACCATTTTCACATCACCATGCAATTCTATATCCCACCCAAGAAAATAGAATATTCCCTCCTCATGCTCATTGATGTATGTTCCTTTGTCATTGCTATATACGATGTAAATCTCATTATCTCCATCATGTCCAGCTACTGCTAACAATAATCTGTACAATTATTCTTTATTTTTTAATGTTTATTCCCAACACAATGACATCCTAACATACATGTCTAACTTTTACGCATTTCTTGTGTACTGAAGTATATATAGGCTGTTTCTCCAGACCAACTATAACTTATGTCATGAAATATATGCTGGCAGTGTAAAGTTCTGTTAATTCATCAGATTTCATTTATATTTTGCAAAAGTTCCTAGCAAATAATTTTTATATTGTACATGGTGCAGTGGATATTAGATGAAAATAAAAAAGTAACTATAGGATAAAACATGAATACAAAAAACACTGTCACAGTTCCAGTAAAATAAACAGGAATTACATACTAGTAGTCTGGAGTCACTAGATAGAAACAACTTTACTCTTAGCTGAGTTGTAAGTAGCTGCAAACTCTGCATCCAGTGAGAGTTGTTAATGTTTACATGTGCTTTTTTAGAGTCATTTACTGTAAATGACAGGCCTGTATGGCTGGTGTAATTGAAAAGGCACACCTCCAATCTCTCCCTACCAAGGGAAGGGAATGTTGCCCTTTTAATCACGATTAACAAAAGGTTATAGTCGCCCAATTATATATTGTAAGAATATTTCATGGTTATCCGGTGAAGATAGGGAATTCCAACTCGAGATATAAGTGTTTTTATAGTATTAACACACTCACAAACATATTGTCAGCGGCAAAAGGAAGCTAGGAGTTCAAACCAGGTACTAGGGCGCATCAAACCTCACCCTATTTTCATTCCAAATAAGCAGGACAGTGCAAATAAGTTAAATTGCTTACGCCACTGACACCGGCTGAAGAGATATTCTCATTTAAAACCATATTGATTCCGATGGACCAGTAAATAAAAACGCTACTGATGTGTAGTAAGGAACACGTTTTACGGCGCTACACTGGACTAAACGAAGACTAGGTTTTAATGGGTTTCGATTTATATTACACATGCAGACGCTTTATCCAATAAGCTACTAAGGAATCTGTATAACAATTTCACGGATAAGTAGTAAAGTATATCGGTTGAAAACAGGTTAACGTTTGTTTGTGTCGAGTGTGTTAACATTGTCAATTTATGTCGGTACACCTTTACTTGTATTACTTATTTTTAACAGTTCTTTTATTTTGAAGTTTCATATTCATAGCTCGGGAGCGTTGAACGATTGTGAACCTTTGTAAACACTAATTGAATAAAATCTCTCTGTTCTTCTATGACCAAAATCGACTTTGAACGATACTGAAATAATTGTCTTTTGTTGTATATATATATAAAAATACATGTTTAACTATACGTCCAGAATGCTTTCTAAAAGTCGATATTATTAAAGAAAGACAATGTTTTGCTATATAATTAGTAGGATCCGATTTTGACCAATTTGACACAACCGTTTATTTGAGTAAGAGTAAGAGCCTTTGCTTATAAGCAATATCTGAAAGAAAAAAAGAATTGTGAACGCGATGAGCTTAAATAAATTTTACAAAATGTGGCTGGATGGTTTATTTCAATTAATAAAAAGGATAGGTGTGGCAATAAGAGCAAGCGACGTATGTGTTACAGAGTTAAATTCCTCGATTATGCAAACGTTTCCTGTCCAGCTATACGTCCAATCCGCTTCACATAATTCGTTGGAATATTACGAGCGTATGTATCACAAACAAATGTTATAGGTCTCATACAATTTGGGGTCATATGTTTCAGTCAATGTCAAAGGTCCAGTGTTTGTGCACGTTTCGCGTCCTGTTCATTTCTTGAAGTTTATTTCTGTTTTCCTTTATGAGTCGTCTCTTTCGCAAAGCGGAATAATGCCAAGCATTTAAGTATATGTTTAGCTATAACGTACATGTTTAATCAAATCAACATCAACATAATATTATTTTAAACAATAATAATACAAGAACAAAGTTTGACTATAGCCATGTTGTGATTAAAATAAATCAGATGTCTATATCAAAATGCAAATTTCAGATCATGACACGCTGCATCAGCAACAGGTGTTCTTTTTAAATGCTCTTTTATAAAAGCGGCAGACAGTTAGTTTTGCAAGCGTATCGGCAATTGTAAAACCTGGTTATTTATTGGCATATATGTTCAAGCGTATCGGTAATTTTAACACATTTATTTATTGACAGATATGTTATATATTTTGAATGTTACTGCTTTAACAAAAACTATATTATACCAATTCACGAAACGAAGATTCTACCCAGGAAAAGTTGGTGGTCTGCCTCCACCAAAAATAAAATCGACCGTCATAATTATATAACCTTACATATGTTGAAATGACGTAAAACACAATACAGTAAAAAACACACACAAAAAACAACAAGCAAACAAACTAACAAACAAACTTACGAACAAACAAACAAACAATATAGTGTTCATACATGTGTATTTACTTAGTATACTATTCACAAATAATCGAAAAAATCAATATAAAGTTCTTTTGAATATGTTGATTGAATAGCGTATTGGGGTTCATGTTTGGCAGGCTGATGTTTTTTTATCAATAGTATATTGTGAAAGCAGCAATTAGACACATAATCATAATGTTTCCTAATTCCATGTTGTAGAACCAGTAATGGTTTGAGTATGGTCTCATCGAGTTGGTTGATTTAAACATCGAGATGGACATACTCTAACTGATGTATAATATGTCAATTGCATCTGTCTGCTCTGCTTCCAATAACTGGTATTTAGAGTACATCAATCTTTCGGACCATGCTATACGTTTTTAAAAAGTATTTCCTTGGAATACTCATTACATGCAATGGATTCATTAGATTTCATTAGATACATTATTGGAAACATGTTCTGCAGTCAGTTCATTGGCGTTCAAAGGATCTTTATCGTGTGCTTGTTTTAATAATCTTTTACCGAATGACACAAATGTATCAAATATTGATTATAATCTTAAATAATGTAACAGCACGCTAAGATCATTTTACACTTACCCTTTTTACAACCACATGGATATAGAATAATTTAAATGCAAATTATGAAATAAAAAAAAGATAGCGACGTAGCGTGCCATACTCAAATACTGACAAGAGTAACATTGAACATGTAAACAACTTTAAAAAAGCATTACAAGTCAAGAGGGAGTGAGAATGAAAAAATGACTCGTAACATACGGATTCATTTTGTCCTGGTTATACACGTAAAATATCATTAAATACATTAAATACTGCTTTAAACCATGAGAAAGCCTCTGATTCATCAAGGGAGGGGTGGGGGGGGGGGGGCGGCGGTGGTATTATGGGGGAGGCCTGATTTCGTTGAACGATGGTCTCGCTACGTAACTGGAAGATATATACCCACATCAAGTTTAATTCCATTATCAAAAGTTGTGTAAATGCACATTACCACTTGAATTTGTATGGTGTTTTAGCTCAGTGTCAACACAAGTAAGGTTGTATATACCGATCGACTTTTATTTTGTGGTGGAGGCAGACCACCTACTTTTCCGGGGTAGAACCAGCACTGTACACCTCCCACCATCCGTAAGAATCCACACTTTATCACTTACACGTCGAAAAAAGTGTATAATTATCAACGTAACACTGGGATGTATTGTCTTTAGTTTAATGAGTTACATTACTTGTTTATGATGCGACATTTTGTTTCCTTATAACATGCTTTTGATGACACATGACGTTTTGGCGATTATTTTTGTCAGACGTGTTGCGGTTTTAAGTTCATATTATTATGTTTTACACATTTGTCTTTAATGTAAATTGATATCAAATACTCAATGACTTGGCGTTTCAAAAACACTTTTAAACTGATAAAAACAGGATAAAGTTTCATATTTTCTTGTAATAAGTTGTGAGCATGTGTTTATGTCAAATTATCTCTATCTCTACCTCATGTATTTGACCTTAACACTTGACCTTATAGTATTGGCCAATAGGTATGTTTAAATATACCTTAGTTACATTGATTGCAAATGTTGAGTATCGAATAACAAAGATTAACCTATTTTCGTTTTCCACGAACTAACCATGAAATTACTTTTTTTACGTTTTTGGAAAATCTGCAAATACACCTGATTAAGAAAACCGATATTATAATGAAGTAGTTTGAAAAAATATGTCAAGATCGTTTACAAGTTATATAGGTCAATATTCTCAACATTTGTGAATCAAAATGCTTGGGATCATGAGCGACTGAGAATGGGGTCAATGTTCAAAGGCTACAGAAAGGTACAGGAACAACCTACCGTTTGGCAGACCAACTATCTGATATATCTATACATATTGTCTGTCTGTCATGACTTTATTACACTCTCAGGCGCCATGTTATGTGGTAAATAACAAGAACATTATTTTAAAAAAAAATCACCATATTTTGGTTTAGGATCTAAACGGTGTAACGAGCATTTCAAAGATCGAGGAACCTGACCGCTGTTAAATCGCGAGCATTGCAGTCCCACTTGTGCTGGATATTTCCACAAGCGTTGGTAAAGCAATTTGTGTGTTTTAATGTTTTACAAATGAGATCCTTTTTGTTATTATAATATATTCATCTAGATTAGCTCCGATATATTGTGTCAACATTTACAATTCAAAATAGATCATGCAAACAAAGCAATGGCTGTATTATCCTGTATATGGGCTAAATGTTCATAGCCCCGGAACGCTATTGAATTGTAGCTGAACCACAACTGTATAAAGTGCTGTTTAGTAAAATATAAGACGCAATAGTTTAAAACGTCATTTCTATAATTATGACAAGATAATAACCCAGCTGAATAGCGAATGACAGTAGTTTTTGTAATGATTATTGGAAAAAATAGATTCTTAAACAAACTATCTGTGGAGTTGGGTTTGTGACTTGTTTAAAAAAAGAAAAACAAATTTACTTTTGACAATTGTTAATTGTATATAACCCTTACGTTAGATTCATTCTGAACGCTTACAATTAAATGAAAGATGCAATATATAATTGTTTTGAGCATTGCGTTCGTAGTACAAGTGCATGTTTATGTGATATTATAAGAACTTTACTTATATAATCGTTTAGGCGCGTTCAGCTTTAAATAAATCTCTAACAGTTAAAAAAAACAGAGAAGAAATAAGGAGAAGGCCTTGCATAACACACAGATAGGCGCTCCCATTTAATGAGTGCTCTCATTTAAAGGGTCAACACACATGTTAGGAGCCTTCTATTTATGAAGGCAAACGATAATTCGCAGATTAAAACATCAACATCTAGCGTGTAATGGCGCTATGGCATTGCTTTTCCCTTTATGCTATTAGTTGTCTGTTTACTTATCCAGGTAGCAATAACAATGTTTATAAAAGCGTTCTTACATGTATATAATCGGCGAATAAAGTTCTACACATTTGAGGTCTTTCTTTATTAAAAGTTTAGTCATCTATATTTGCTCAATGGTAAATGTCATTACTGATCAGCACAACTGTTTTCATTAAGCTAATGGTAATAATTGAGAAGTTTATTTTAAAGACACTAGTTGTCCTCAATAAAATTAGTGAAATACTCGATAATGTGCAAGCATTACTTTGTGTAATGATTTTTTTTCAAAAGTATTTAATAACATATGCAATATAATTTAAAACAACAACATTGATGACGTCTAACATCAAATAGTGTCTACTCAATATAGTGTTTGCATTATAATAATGTGCTCCTTTGTTGAGTAATTGTTAATTGTTATAAGTAGGCCACTGGGGGTCTAAACTGGATCTAGGGTGCACCAAACCTCAAACTTACCCTAATGTCATCCCATTAAAACAGGACAGTGTAAATAAAGAAATCCCCGCCATGATCTAATCTCTAACCAACAAGGCAGCATCAATAGGCAATATAAGTAAAACACAAATATGCTCGTGTAAATAGAATACAAAAAAACAATAGCCTAGAAAGCCACAATGAAGGTACTCAATTACTTGGCAGAAGCCAGAGCAGTAAGAGAATACACCATTAAAGGCACGACAAGAAAGATCATGGACAAACATTAAACGCCACCGTCCCAATGGGCTTTAGGTAGGCGTCATCATAGGTTCCACAGCCTGTCCGGTCGTCGTACAATTAAAGAGGAAAGCATAGTGGCGAACTGTAAAAGGGTCCACCACCAAGCATGCAGTACGTTGTAAAGTTTAGCCCATATATAGAACATATCAAAACCTACATACCAAAATACCGTTATTTCTTTGGCATATGTTTTCAAAACGTTGTTATAATTTGGACTATTTCGAGTGCAGTGTGGCGGCTGTAAAAAGTCTCCCCGTGCTACGAATAAGTCAGGTTATTTTTACTGGTCATATGGGACCAACGAATATATGTGGCTTTGAAGTATAATACCGATTTAGCCGGTTATAGGGGGCGCGAACGGTATTGCTTTCTATATTATCTCTCATGAACAGACTTAAACAAATCGAGTCTGCTCCTTTATTGTTTTGGTTGTGTTTGATGCTTCCAAAGGTTCGTGAACCCTTATCCGTGTTTATTTACATGTATATATGTTATAAAGAAGATAACTATACCAATCCCACATATAGTCTGTTTTAAATATCAAATAGTTTGTATTGCAAGAGTATTTAGCTTACTACAATATAAAAATATTATTTCACTACGAAAATGAGGAAAATAGTTTTATAGAAACCGCATGAAAAAAATGAAAATAAGATAAATGGAAATTTGATATTATAATGTCCCTTTTTATGAAAGGAGATTCAAAATTCTCCTCAAATTACAGACCAATAGCGGTGTTAAGTTATGTTCGTAAATTAATGCAAAGGGTTGTTTATAAACACTTGTATAACGGTTTTCACTGTAAACATTACGTGGTCCCGCCTTAATGCCATTAAGTGATGGAAACGCTTATATTAGCAGGATATAAAGAAGGTACTCAATGACTTGGCAGAAGCCAGAACAACAAGAGAATAAACCATTGAGGGCACGACAAGACTGCAGACAAACATCAAACGTCCTTTTGGGCTTTAGGTAGACGTCATCATAGGGTCCACAGCCTGTTCGGTCATCGCACAATTAAAGAGGAAAGCATAGTGGCGAACTGCAAATGGGTCCACCACCAAGCATGCAGTGCGTTGCAAAATGATAGGGTCATAACCTCCTTTGATAAACCTTTTAACAAGTTTAACAAAGATAGTATGAAATTGATCATGACCAAGGATCTTACGAAGTTACCATAGAAGTCAGGTTGTGATAGCCCTGTCGCAGAACATTTCTTAAATTACTTTTATATTTGGAAAGAAGATCAGGGTTACGATAATACCATTTTGAAAAGGTTTTACGAAGTTTTTGGTAACGGTAACCCTGATGGAGTAGCTTTTTAGTTATACAAAGATTACGAATATTAAAGTCCTCAACTCGAGTACAAGCACTAGAAAAACGAATAAGTTGAGACACATAGACCGCATAAGAAGTCGTTCAGGGAACAACCCAATCTCACTGGGGATAATTAACAATATCACAATTAAAATCATCTCTCTTGTCATATATTTTGCTAATTATTTCATTTTTTAATGCAGAGATGTAAATCGAGAAAAGAAGCGTTAGTATCAGAACTATTAGCTTTGTTAAGTTGAAGTTCTGTAGGGTATATATGATTAACCATAGTAGAAAAGAAAGGGTTGTCAATGTGCAATTTGTCATCCAGATAACTAGAGCTGTCATTAAAGGCTTCAATAACATCTGCCTGGATGTCTGGTGAAAGACTCAAAATGAAATCAACCGCCGCTTAAGTTAACCACGTTAACGTTAAAGGTAACACATTTTATGTTAAAGCTTAAGCCGCTAAAGCTAACAACTGCCTACGCTAAAGGAAACACCGTATTTAAACATCTACAGTTGCAATGTAAATAGAGTAAACAGGTTTTTGTTAGTTACTGAGGCACTTGATTCGCTACCAAACGATGCGATCGAATCGGCGTTGTCAGACAGTGTGGCGGTTTCCCACTCGCACACGTGGATTTCTCCCATTTTCCTGCAGATTCGAACCTCGACTTCTCAATTGAGAACGTGCCGATTATTATGGATGGTGGGAGAAATACGGTACTGGTTTTACCACGGAAAACTGGGTCGGCCTGCCTCAACCAAAGAAGACATCGACCGTCATATGGCCTAACATATGACGGTCGATGGACGAAAAGCACAATGCAAATTCAAAAAAAAGGCTGTCATCTGCGCAATTAAGAGTGATTTGTATAAGCGGAATAGCGTGTTTATCGATGTAAAATAAACACGTATAAGCAGTTTGTGACAGTTAACATGTGATCTATTTTATTAAAGGGACATATGACAAATTTTTTTTTTAAAAACTCGCTGCGTCCCGTTAGTATTTGTTACATAACTTACGCATGAGTAAAATTGTAACAAACATTTCCGATATAAAGTGCACATCTTTTACCATTTAAGTATTCTTTCTGATATTATGTTCGACATCAATAATGTTGAATTAGTGTCATATAATATATGATTTACCACATATGCATTTGGTCAAACATTTCACTTGACCATATCCCATCCATGTTTTTAATCCTAATTTTAAAGATGGCTGACCATTAGACTCTAAATCTAAGATACAGAATACAGAGGAAAACAAACTTGAACTTAAACGTTCCACGACTTTATTACCCATAATCGTGTTGACATCACGAAGTTTAAAATCAAAATGATACTGGATTATTAAATGGAGGTGTAATTGTAATTCTAATATTCATTACGTGGTCCGAGTATTACTATTCATACCGCATCCAACCCTTTCTCCAAGAAGCGAAACGGGGTTGGCTGAGGCATGAAATAAACCTTAATGTCGGCTTAAAATGTTTGCATATTATAAATTTAAAACATTTAATAGGTCATTTTAAACAGGTTATCGCATTTTTTCAGTAAGAAATGTTTGTAAACGTGTTTAAATGTCGAAACATCCGTTATAAAATCCTGCTATATAAGCTTTCCCATCGCTTAATGGAATTAAGGCGGGACCTCGTAATGTTAAGCATATATTACGCATGATCAGACCAAATATGTATGCAAAGTAACACTATTTAAAAACACAATGTTAAGAAGAATGTAATAGAAAATATAATAATTTAACCCGAGCACTAAGACGATGTGTTTTAATATAATATAGAAACTATTAATACACTATATATTTTGAATTTATGATTTCAATGTAAACCTTACTTTTACCTGCAACCGCAGTCGTTGCTCTCATTTCATTAATTTGGATCAGTTTACGACGCAGTATGGTAAAATGATATTGATGTTATTGCGCAATGTTATTATTAATACGGAAGTAAGGACACTTTTAATTGACGATGTGTATTTGTATTTGCATACGGTACACATTTTGAGGCAGTCAGTGGTAAGTAGTCTTCTGTCCATTAACTGTTGGACATTCACCGACACCTACGAATATATTATATGAACATTTATCAAAATATTAGGTGATTAGAACATATTCTATTCGTTCCTGCCGCTCCGCTCGTTGTCTATGCTTTACATAAATAAACTCATCAAACTAATTTAAATACCACACAATATAACAGTAATTATACTTACTTAACCTTTATTATTATTGATTTTATAGTCCTATAAAATGTTAATACATGTGTAATATAACAACTGTAAACATGGTAAAGGAATAAAACTAAATTCAAAAATTGCAAAAACAACAACAATAGTAAATTGTTTAATTACAAAACTTAAGAAAATGACCGAAATCTAAACATGGTCCTTAAATTATTTTGAGGAGTATATATCTATACATTTAGATGGCCATGTTTGACATTGTTACATATATTGGATTGAACAGCTGTATATTTTTTGCGACATGTAAGAACATCAATTGTGATAGATAATCATTGTAAAATACTTATAATGCTTAATGATATCTAAGTTGGCAATATGCAAATATCTGATAATTAACGATATCAAAGTTGGAAATATGTAAATATATGATGCTTACAGATATCAAAGTTGGAAATATGTAAATATATGATGCTTAACGATATCCAAGTTGTCAATATGTAAATATCTGATACTTAACGATATCAAAATAGGTAATATGTCAATATCTGATACTCAACGATATCCAAGTTGGCAATATGTAAATATCTGATACTTCATGATATGAAACTTGGAAATATGTAAATATATGATGGCTAACGATATCCGATATGCAAGTTGGTAATATTTAAATATTTGATGATATCCAAGTTGGCAATATGTAAATATCTGCTACTTAACGATATCAAAGTTGGCAATATGTAAATATCTGATACTAAACGATATCACATTTGGCAATATGTAAATATCTGATACTTAATGATATGAAAGTTGGCAATATGTAAATATATGATGCTTAACGATATCTAAGTTGACAATATGTAAATGTATGATGCTTAAGGACCTATTTCCCCTACGATAAATGATGCATATTTACTGCTGCCATGCTAAATGTCCGACACGTTCAGGTATATTTATTTCTTTGACTAGCATTTCTATATTGAACATTGTCTAAGATATATCAGTATATATTACGTTGAACTTTACCTTTTTAAAAAGAAAACAGAAATACACATTTACAAGTAAGCTGTACTAATACAAAACTTCGTTACTAATACATTGTTTTGTAACAATATTAAACCAAAATACCAGTACTGAACGTTCTGTTTTTATGTTGCATACAAAAGCTGCATTGGGAGGGCCTCACATCTGACACAAAATTGAATAACACCATTTTCTCATGAATTGTAATGTTTAACAGTGATTTACAGTTCGAAATATGTCCTATAATACGCCATAATAGGTACGCACCATCTGTATTTCTCAAGAGCTTAACGATCAGTTTTCTTCCTACTCTTTGTTGCCTAAAATGTGTAACAGAACAAATTAGTAATACCTGTGGGTTAAAATGTTAGAATGACGACGAATAAGAAAGAAAAATACAAATAATATTTCGGTTTCGCCTGATTTTGTAACTTGTTCAAACTTTGAGATGCAACTAATACTGAAAAGGGGATTCCTTGTAAGCAAAAACACAAACAAAAGAGAAAAGTTGCAGACTCGGTTTTTACTGAGTCTGTTCTTGGGAGGTAATATAATTTGCAACACCTCTCACCCACCCACCCATTTGCTCCTGCTTACACGGTATTCTATTTTAAATCCATAAAGTATCATTATTGCACAATTGTCTTAATACTGTGGAAAGTATTAACACAGGTATTTAATGGGTACAACTCGTCCCAGCTTTTCTCATTTTTTTTATAAAGACTATGCGGTGTGACGATATGCTGATATGCTATATGTGCATGCCCTCTTTTTTTATTATTACCTGTTTTTGAGATATGTAAAGACAGAAACTTACATACTAGCAACAAGTGATGCTATGGAAACGCTGTATCATTTTGAGTGTTTAATACGTGGTTTAACAAAACTGTCTCTATACAAAACAAAATGGCAAATAGCCGTTTATGACAATATCTATAACATATAAAGCTGAGTTTGCTACCCTTTATAAAGTGAGCTTATAAGCTAGAGAATAGATTAAAGCAAACATATTCTATTGTACCCTTTCATGTGTGTTAATTCAGTCAAGCGAAACATTTGACTTCGAGGATTTCTATACCCACGTTTTTGAAAAAAAGGGTCATAGTATATTAAAATCCTCTCCGTTTGTACGTCTGTCTGTCCGTCTGACTTCCGTGTTTCCGTCCGTTAACATATCTACTCTTTAACCACTGAACGAATTCAACCAAACTTAGGGAATGACTTCACCATATGAAGACTGTGTGCAAGAACAACATTATGTTTGGCTCCGCACCCAGAGACCCTCAGTGGAGTCAAATACACTAACACTTTTATGTTTCCATATGTTTGCACATAACTTGGAATATGTTATCGTCTATGAAAGATAAACAACATATTGAACGATTTTATTATTTCAAACTCGGATGTCGGACGTCTGCGCGAGGGCCCAGGGTAAGTGGGCGGGGTGAGGGTCAATTTGTTTTATACAGATACGTTTTATAAATAGAATGTTATGTTGATGGGATTTATTTTGTATACTTGTTTTCATGCCTACGTCACCCGTGGGGCCCAGGGAAATGGGTGTCAAAAGTTCAAATTTTCTAAAACAAATCATTTACACGCTTATTTTTAATTTTTTTTGTATATATCTTGGTAGTGCCATCGACTGTGAATGATAAACAACATATCAAATGATTTCATTATATCAAACTCGGACGTCTGCACAGGCGTAAGTGGGTGGGGTAGGGTATTGTTTTTGTTTTTATTGCTATCATGTCTCATATAGAGGTTATTTGATGGGATTATGCTTTGTAATGTGATCTCTGTAACTCGTAGGGCCCAAGGAAGGGGTGTCAAAAGGTCAAATACACTAAAAATTCTAGTAGACTGTATTTTGTTTTTATTATTGTGCATATAACTTGGTACATATGTTCGTCTATGAAGATTAGCAACATACGAAACACTTGTATTATTTCAATATTTGACGTCTGCCTAGGGCTGTGTGTGTGTGTGTGGTGGGGAAAGGGATTGGAGATAGGTAAATTGGATGAAATATATATTTATTTTCTCAATAACATGCAATGATTTGATGAAATATCTATTTATGTTCTCAATAAAATGCAATGATTTTGAAAATACCAGTATAATTTGCACCAGGGTCACCATGATACACTGAGATAGGGGTCAAAGTTCAAATTCACAACATTGGAATATTGGATATGAAGTGGTTTGAGAGAGAGAGAGACAGACCTACAGACAGACAGACATAGTCGTGTTTTTCTATGTTTCCGGCAGCACTAAAATCTGTCTTCTTCCAGCTTGTCAGTAATATCTTCTAAAAATTGATAAATTATGTTCTCCTGTGCAAGCTAATAAGTACATTTGTTTTATCATATTTGATAGATGATAGACACCTGTTTCTAAAACGTTTGTTTCGTAAAATGAAATCTTGCACTATTTTGAAAATTCTACAGTTTGTTTCATTGGATACTAGGGCATCCCCAGCAAGAAGGGTATTAATAGATATGTTATTAAGGTCTTTCAATGCATTCATCATAACAATTCTTTGTTGGTGAAAAGTATTACAGTGCAAAAGAAAATGTTTTGTATCTTCATGATTTCCACAAGTAAGATCGATTAGTATTGCAAACGTTGAATTATCGAGAAGCGAATGGTGAGTTTTATCAAAAAATAAATATAACATATATTAAATATATATGCATACCATATTCGGGATGGCTCACATATTCGTACTAATGACATTTTAGATATTGAGTTCTACTCAACCCGGAACTAGATGGCGTGAACGATATCAAGAATTTACCATTACCGTCCATGAACGAAATAGCAGTATATTTTAGATTTCCGAATATCTCCTTTCATACACATTTTTTTATATGGAAATGTGCGTTTATTATTTCTTCATTTTCAACTATTTGAGAGATGCAAATCGATAAGAGAAGCGACATTATCAAATATATTAGCTTTGTTGAGTTTGAAGTTTTTTAGAATAGACAGAAGTTATGATACTAGAAAATAAAGGGTTGTCAATGTTAGATACATTATTGAGCTACCGAGATGTATCTTCATTGACGCCTGCCTGAATTTCTAGGGAAAGACCCAGCATGAAATCTCTTTCATAGCAATACAAAAGCAAATATGCGAAAAGCGGCGCACAGTTCGTACCCATAGAGATACCAACCATATCTCTATAAACTGTAGCTAACTTGTTCTGATAGAATGTGATTTCCCGGGCGAATTGGACAGTAGAAAACCTGTCGCAAATATCATCTAATTGGCAAATAAGTGCTTCATGTGCTTTTTGGCAGGTCAACATAAGGAAATTGTCCGAATTACTGTAAGTAAAAAACGAGTTCATATTACACGCCAAACAGTATTTTTCAATTGTTTTATATTTCCTCCTCTTATGGCGTGTCGTTAGTAAGTTGTAAGCTGATAAAATTGAATAGATACCTTATCACGATTACGATACAGCTTTAGCCGCCGAATTATTATTACGTATCAAAGTGAAATTTGGTTCACATGTGCATTTAACTTACCTATAAAACCAGTTCCAAATCGTATATTTAGGGATGTAAACTATGATCACATATACTGTATGATATAAAAGCGGTATAGTATTACCACACTCACAAACATAACAGGTTTGACAATAGAAATATAGCACTTGCATGGCCAGCGGCAAAATGAAGCTAGGGGGTTAAACCAGGTCACCATATTGTCATCCCAAACAATCAGGACAGTGCAAATAAGTTGATCATCGACAGGTTATATTCTCAATTGGTACTACCAAGAGTCTATATATAAGTACATATATATAGTAACAAGGATTCTTTGGAAGCAGTAAACTCAAAAAGATTCTTGGTCATAATATACTTTCATGCTATTTTATTAAACTTGTTTTAAAGAGGTCATGACCCTATCCGTTTGCAATGCGCTGCATGTTTAGTAGTTGACCCATTTACATTTGCCACTATGCTTTCCTCTTTGATTGTACGATGAACGGTGAGATTGTGGACCCTATGGTGACGTCTACCTAAATCCTCAAAGGACTGTAGCGTTTGCTGTTTGTCTTAAATAATGTATGTTTGAACACTTCACAGCTTGTTCTCTTGTGGCTCTGACTTCTGACAAGTCGATGAGTACTTGCTTTGTGGATTTCGAATCAGAACTGTTAATCATTACGATCTTTGGAGATCGCTGAGCCCGAAATTGATATACAGATGTCGGTGGTACATTCTCAACTACTTTGTTTTCTTACTTTATTTCGAATTGGTGGTTCCACTACTCCAACCTTTCAAGGCTCTGAGTATTGTTTCATCACAATTGGAATATGTTTTTCTGCTTTTTAATTTAGTCTTTTGACTGTTACTTACTATACGCAGGCTTCTTAACCGTTGCTCTCAAGAAAATTCCATTTTGTTTCTTTCGCCCATTGTTTTCTCCTTAAGGGCAAAGCATTTTGTTAGAAACTGGGACCATACGCTGCTGGCCATGGCACGGTATAAAAATACAACATTGAATGTCATAGGCAAACATGTGTACTGTTGACATTTTAAATATTCTATTATGCCAAAAGGCGTGGCGGTAGCTAGCATTTGTGCACTACCGTTCATGAACAGTCTCAATCAAACCGTTTTTTATATTCTTATATACATGATAATGTATTTGTTATTCTTATATTGCCCATTAATGCTGCCTTGTTTGTTAGATAAATAACCTGGGAGGATGTCGTTATTTAAACTTTCCCGTTTTATTGGGATGACATTAGGGTAAGACTGACGTTTGGTGCACACAAAAACCCAGTTTAAACCACCAGCGGGCTTTTCTGCTACTGACCGTTCCAAGGCGGTGGCACTATTGTCAATCGTTTTATGTTTGGGATGTCATATCTTGCCTTGTATACGTCTTTGTAATTATTGTTTGTTTCTGCACGCTCTATTGTTCGACGTGGTTCTTGCATGCTACATTTCCTGTTTACAAGTGCCCAGTGAGTCAATATATAATTATCACATTCATGAGAGGGTGATAGTAAGAATGTTCACGCTGAGGATATGCTTATCGCCCGAGGTGAAGCCGAGGGTGATAATCAATATCCGAAGGGTGAACATTCTTAATATCAACCTCTCATGAATGTGATATTTATTTTATTATACCAAAGTCCCCTCGGGCAAAAATAATGTCAATCATTTTCAGTACAGATTTCACTAAAGTTGCCAGATTAACTGTTCCACTGCTTGTTTGAGTGAAACAGAAAATGTGCAGTGAAGCAGTCTTTTTGCCGGATTTGTTTTTTTCGAAAACGTCTTTTTTTCAAAAAGTTGCTATGGAAGTTATATCGTTGGATTGGAAATAACGTATATTCGCTTCTTTTAATACTTAGTGAATTGAGAGCAGAATCAAAGAAAGTTAAAAATGAAAAAAATCCGCTGAGAATCATCTCGCTAAAATAACTTTCTTTGATTCTGCTCTCAATTCGCTAAGCTATTATTATAACGCAATTATATAGCGAGCCAAATGTAAAATCGCAATATAAGGAATTAAACTTGCAAGTGGACTGGACATATATTACAGCAATCACTGTAAACCGTAAGCCATTTTATTTAACTATTTAATTGAGATCTTCCCGTTCGATTATAGACTTATTTTGACAGGTTACAAACTGTTTTTACTATAAAACTATTTGTATATGTCAAATGATATACATAACTAGACCATTAACTTTCAGAGGTGTCGCTTTGGCTAAAGTTAACGGACAGATGATCTATGTACGTTCGAAGAGCAGTCAGAACATATAAACGATTTTAAGCGTCAGAAAACACGCAAAAAGAAGATTGTTTTAAAAATCATTACGTCTCAAAAACACTTCTAAATTGTTTAAAAACAGAATATGGCTTCATATCTTTGTCATGTGATTTTGAGAAATGGGCATACATTGTAAGTGAAAATGTGTTGATGTCAAATTAAACTCATTACGGTACATCAATATTACTCTTAATTTCTTAGCCGATAATTTGCATGTATTCGACCTTTAAAATATGACCTTATATTTTGGCCAATACGTATTTTTAAACATAACTTACATTGATTGTAAATGTCGAGTGTCCAATAACAAAGTTTAACTTGTTTTCGTTTTCCATGAACTACCCATGACATTACTTCTTTTACGTTTTTGGAAAATCGGCAATTACACATTATTAAGAAAACCGATATTATAAGGAATTAGTTTGAAAAACATATGTCGACGTTAATTTACCAGCTATATAGGTCAATATACTCAACACTGGTGAATCCAAATACTTGATACTTGGGAGCATGAGCGACCGAGATTGTGGTCAATGTTCAAAGGCTTCAGACAGGTAGAAGAAAAAACTACCATTTGGCAGACCAAATAACTGATATATCTAAATATTTTTAAATATATTTATATATTGTCTGTCTGTCTGTCTGTCTGTCTGTCTGTCTGCCTGCCTGCCTGCCTGCCTGCCTGCCTGCCTGCCTGTCTGTCTGTCTGTCTGTCTTTATCCCTCTCCCCTCCCCTCCCCTCTCTCTCTCTCTCTCTCGCTCTCTCTCTCTCTCTCTCTCTCTATCTCTCTCTCTCCCTCTCTCTCTCTCGGTTCTCTCTGTCTGAACGTCCATCCATCCATACGCCCTATTTTCTGTGCCATTTCCTTCCGGCTAACAAAATGTCAAGATTTTGAACATACCGATTAGTTGATATACACACGAGGCATGATCCCGAAGAATGACGGGATTGGTCGAATATTTACGATTGCCTCTTTTATGTATACACTTGAAGCCATAATCGTGTACCGTGTTCAAAAGATGCGGCGTCCAGTTAGTTTTCTACATAGTTCGCATATTTGCAATTGTTAACACTATTTATTATAATTGTCCAAAGCTAATTGTGTTTACATATTACTAACTATTGATTATATTACTCTAATAATATGTTTGCGAGCGGATTTTTTTTAAACATATTTGATGTTTCCTCTAATTCTTCTATTTTCTCATGGGCACATTTTATATGATAATTGTATGTACACTTGATGTCTGAATACATTTTTAAAAACAGTAATAATAATAATAATAATAATAATAATAATAATGATGATGATGATGATGATGATGATGATGATGATGATGATGATGATGATGATGATGATGATGATGGATCACAATGCTGGTGATGATGATAATAATAATAATAATAATAATAATAATAATAATAATAATAATTATAATAATAATATGTATAAAAATGGTAGAATAACGAATATGTTTTACTTAATAATATACAAGTAGTTTAAAGTCAGAATAATACAGGATTAGTAAATCGAGATGCTAATGTTAATCTTGATATAAAACTCAAGATTATCGTTTTTTCCATTACGTGGTCGGAGGATTAACTTTCATACCCCATCCAACCTCTTCTCCAAGAAGCAAAACCGGGGTTGGCTGGGGTATGAAATAAAACCTTAATATTCACTTAAAAGGTTTGCATATTGTAAAATTAAAACATTTAATAACGAATTTTAAACAGGTTATCACCTTTATTTTCAGCAACAAATGTTTTTAAACATGTTTTATTATCTAAAAATCCGATATAAAATCCTGCTTATAAAAGCTTTCCTATGGCTTAATGGAAATAAGGCGGGACCTCGTAATGCCTTCAATAAATACTGATATTGGTGATCCTTTGGGAGCAACAAACACAATTAAGAGAATAAAGCAGCAGACTCGGCTTTATTGAGTCTGTTCATGAGAAGTAATGAAAGAAGCAACAACTCTCACGCCCCCTAGCACAGGTTTAAGCGGTAATCTACTTCAAAGCCACCTATATTGGGCTCGTTGGTCCCAAAGGACCAGTAAACATAACACTACTGATTCGTAGCACGGGGAGACGTTTTACAGCCGCCACACTGCACTAAACGAACGCTAGTGGGAATGTTAATAAATACTGATAAAGGTGATCCTTTGGGAGCAACAAACACAATTAAGAGAATAAAGCAGCAGACTCGGTTTTATTGAGTCTGTTCATGAGAAGTAATGAAAGAAGCAACACCTCTCACGCCCCATAGCACCGACTTAAGCGGTAATCTACTTCAAAGCCACCTATATTGGGGTCGTTGGTCCAAAAGGACCAGTTAAAATAACACTACTGATTCGTCTTTGAGACGCTGCAATAAGGAAGCAGACGACTATTACATGCACGTAAAACAATTTCCTCAATGAATAAATACCCGTATATTAGGTTACATTCTGGTCTTTGTTGTACATAATGTGTATATATGAATCATGATTGACATATACTAAACGGGGAAAGAGCGCAACTCGGCAAGATCCGCCATATATTGTATGTAGAATATGCTGCTGTTAATTGAATGGTATATGGTTACGTAAGACCTTTCCTTTCGGGAGAAAGACTGAGACTAATCATGACACCCTAAATGTTATCCCTGTTATTGAATACTCGTTTAGATCAAACCTCACCACCAACATAATTGGATTGACAACAAGAGTATCGCCTTCAAACGGTCAGCAGCAAAACAATGCCAATATGGGTTTAATTAAGGATCTAGGGTGCAAAAAAATCACGCTTACCCTATTTTCATCCCAATTCAACGTAAATAAGACAATCCCCATCAAGTTATTTCCTCTAACAAGCTTGGGTTGGTTTGGCCTGGCTGGTGAAATGTCCAGACGGTGACCCGCAGAGCGTGCGCTGCGTAACATTCATTATGTCAAACATCTTCCATTGGAAACATAATAAAAGACGCTGCAATACGTTTTTGTCAATACCATTTCAAAAACTAGTAGTTTTAAAATTGTATTTATGAATCCTACAAGTATCTTGTACTATTAAGACTGTGTCGCCCTCTTACAATAGCAAGTGCGTTCAAACAGCTTTCATATCAAGTATTCTTACAAGGCATGCACTTGTAATAAATGGACACGATAAGCTAGACCTTAGAAATATGTCCGGTATAAAGACATTCTAATACGTAATCTTAAAAAAGTTAACCCTTAAGAAATTGATCTCATAATTAGAGATAAGGAAGTTGCCCAGTATGCTTTGTTATTTAGTTTAGCTATGAATGGTGAGTCAGTGGGTATTTTTGGGCGTAATCCAAGCCAAACGTTGGGATTCCGACTGTTATAAATGTAAGTAATTGATCGACAATGAGTGCTGATGAACTTTACACGTTGTTAACCCTTAACCCGCTAAGCACGACTAGCATTTGTGTCCATTGTAAACCCAGATCAGCCTGCGTGTAGGTTTACAATGTCCGGTGGCTGACCAGTCATTTTCACCAAAACAGCCCTTTGTAACATAAATGGAATGGTCTTAATTCAAAGAAAGAACTGTCTATTATATATATCTAGTGGGTTAAGGGATAAACTTAGAATCACATCTCGTAAGGTCTAAAGTATAAAAGTGGTCACAAAAGTATATTTTAATCTAGTTTACCGACGACACTGCGCTACTGCAATTAAAGGGACACATGGCAATCTTGATTTTTTTTTAAAAACTCCCTCATAGAAAATCGGCGATATCTACAAATGACTCTCGCTCTGCAACACATTGAAATTGATTTTACCGCCATTTTTAACACAGCTATCTCTGGCGCGTCAATAAAGTTAAGAAATGCCTTTTTCGGGTTGTTTATTTTATATGTTCAGGGCAATTTCATTTGATGTTTTATGACTCGGTTAATTTATGTTTCATTAATTAAATACATAAAAAATGTATTTGAACACTTCTAAAAGTAATACCATTCCTGATCTACTCCCTTTAAACAAATATTCTTCTCTGAAACTAAAGCAGCCATAGGTTTAATATTTTGCTTTACTATAAGCTTATGTTTATCTACCCAGTTTATGTAAATGGTGACCATTGAGCCGAATATGGCCGCGCCAAAGGGGTCACATATTTTATACAGACTTATTTGGGATAAACAAAATACAAATCGCCTTCTCTGAAACTACAAGAGCCAGATGTTTAATACTTTTGATCCTCTACCAGATTTGTTCAAATGGTGACACTGGCCTCAAATCTGGCCCCTCCACGGAGGTCACCGTTTTCCATATACATATTACATTACAAATAGACTCATATACCGTGAAACTTCAACGTCTTCTCTGAAACTACAAAAGCGAAAGGTTTAGTATGTTTCATTTACCATAAGCTATGGCTGTCTATCAAGTTTGTTCAAATAGTGACCATGGAGTCAAATTTGTCCGAGCTCTAGGTTTCTTACTTTTTGCATAGAATTGTATAGGGAAAAACCTAATCAATTCTTCTTTTCTGATACTACAAGAACCATATGGTTAATATTTTGCATTTGCTAAAGCTTATAGAAACTTTCTTTAAATGATGATTACCGGGGTCAAGTTTGGCTCCGCCACATGAGTAATATGTTTTGCATAAGCTTATTTTGGAAAAATTAAAAAATATTCTCTGAAACTGCAAGGCACAGCTCTCTCTTATATTACAGGTGGCATCCTCTTATGGTCCTCTACCACGATTGTTCAAATAGGGTTAAATATGGCCCGCCCAGTTGTCACATTTCTACATATACGTAAATCGGGAACAACTTAAAAATATTCTTCTCTGAACTAAAAGAGCCATATTCTTCATAGTTTGCATTTACTATAAGCTTATGGCCTTCCCCCAAGTTATTTTGAAATGGTGACCGTGGAATCAGATTTGGCCCCGCCACAGTGGTCACATTTGATGCCGCCCCAAGGGCCATATGTTGTACGTAGCTTTATATAGGGATACACTTAAAATATATTCTTCTATGAAACTACAATAGTGCCATAGTTTTAATAGTTTGCATACTGTTTTTGAAAAACATAAGTTTATGGTCCTTAAGGTTCGATATAATTACATTTGTTTACCAATAATATAAACTGATCTGTAATTTGAAGACAAACATCCCAGCTCCTTTCTTTTAAATAAATGAGGTAATTAACGTTAATCCTGTCTATCTTTTGTTTTATTTTATTTGTTTTCCTCTTATGCCGTGTCTTTAGTAAATTGTAAGCTGATCAAATTAAATATATACTTAATCACGATTAACAAAAGGCTTTAGTCGCCGAATTGGGCATAATGCTGTCCATGTAGGACAATGAAACCTCGTTCACACATACGTTTGGCTTACTTCTGAATCCAGTTCCAAATTGTATATATAGGGATGTACATATATACCGTATGATATAAATGAGATATAGTATTAACACACTCACAAACATAAAAGTGTTGACAATAGGGATGGTCAGCGGCAAAAGGAATCTAGTTTAAACCAGGTTCTAGGGTGCATCAAACCGCGCCCTATTTTCATTCCAAATAAGCAGGACAGTGAAATAAGTAAATCATCGCAAGGCTATATTCTCTAACTTTCTAGGCATCATAAATATGCCCTATATTAAGTGCATACGTTCAGTTAAACGGATCCATCGGAAGGCATGAACTCAAACAAGAGAAGACACTAGCAGACTCGGTGTGTTTGCGTTTGTTCATGAGAGGTAATATAAGATGTGACGCCTAATCACAAACCTTAGCACCGCTTTAGCGTTTTTTCTGCATTAAAGTCATAGTAACCGAGTTCGATGATCCCGAAGGATCAGTTAGTAATACATAGCATTACTAATTCGTAGCTCGGGGAGACATTGTTCATCCGCCACACTGCAGTAAATTGGGGTAAAATGAGGTAAAAGGCTATGGTGAATGATAACAATACAGTAAAGAAATTCTTCGAAAGCAGCGAACACAAATAAGAGAGGAAATTAGGGTACTACTAGGTTTTATGAAGGCCGTGAGAGGTAATGCAAGATGCAACACGTCTCACGCCCCTAACAGCGGATCAAGAGTTATTCTAATGTAAAGCCAACTCGATGAACCCGATGGACGAGCGAATACAAACGCCACTTATTCATTGCACAGGATACGTTTTACAGCGCCTCACGCTGCACTAAATGAAGACTAGGTTTTAATGGGGTTCGAACCCGAGAAATAAACACAATTTCAATTTATTGACACACGCAGACGCGTTATCCACTAAGCTATGGAATTTGTACATCAATGGCACGGATGGTTAAAGTATATCGGATGAAAACAAAAAAAAAGATAAAAATATCGGACAGGGAAAGCAGCATTCAAGGACGACAGTCAATCGCAAAACACAAAAACAAACACGCAAACAGACAAACGAGAAGGCAAAAGTAATAAAAAATGCAAACGACATCACAAACACAAAAGGGTTGACAATAGGGCTGCTGCCTTGGAACGGTCAGTGGCAATAAAGGCCACTGGGGGTTTAAACCGGTTCTAGGGTGTACCAAACCTCACACTTACCCTACTGTCATCCCATTCAAACAGGACAGTGTAAATAAAGAAATCATGATCATGATCATGGTCATGATCTAATCTCTAGCCAACAAGGCAGCATCAATAGGCAATATAAGTAAAACACAAATATGCTCGTGTAAATATAATACAAAAAAAAAATGGCCTAGAAAACCACAATGAAGGTACTCAATGACTTGGCAGAAGCCAGAGCAACAAGAGAATAAACCATTAAGGGCAAAGTTAACTTTTGTTTGTGTCTAGTGTGTTAATATTGCCAATTTATGTCAGTGCACCTGTATTTGTATTACTTAATTTTAGCTTTTCTTTATTTGAAGTTTCATATTTATAAAACATATACCTCGGGAGCGTTGAACGATTATAAACCTTAGTAAACACTAACTAGATAAAATGTTTCGGTTCTTTTATGACCAAAATCGACTTTGAACGACACTAATAGTTGTCTTTTGTTGTGTATATAAATATACACAGGTTTAACTATATCTTCAGAATGTTTTTTAAAAGTCGATACTTTCAATAAAGGACCTTTATGTCATGTGAATATATTTTAAGTATAAGTTTTCTATGCATTTTAAACATATGTTTTATATTTAAATATTTCTCAGTAGACTAGGACTATCCGTCGAGTATATTAAAGGGACAAACGGCAATCTTGAATTGTTTAAAGTGGGCGTCTCGATTTATATATCCAGTATCATTTTTACTTTATCCTGTAAGTAATTACTATTTCGCCTTTTTATATTATAAGTTTTAATATATTATTGGTGCAATAATATTAACAATTAATAATATGCAAAAAAAAATGCTTAATACTATTCTTATAATTAATAATATTGATTGAACAAATACAAGTTATACTGAAAGCTAGCGGGACGTCGTGTGTCCCTGTAAAGTCAGAATATGTTTATTTGTAACCTTAACGGAGATGAAATAGACTGTGTGTCAAATGTTAGTGTATAATATTACCGCCAAATTTGCATTGCATCAAACGATGCACCCAGGCGTGAATTGACACAACTTATTAGAAACGTACGCTTCGTTAAAAAGGTATGATCACTTTCAACTTTTTTGTTTACATAAACAATACCTGTTTTATTAATTAAACCATTTGGATCTGCACGCTGTTTGTTGTGTGGTGAGCGTCAACGCAGCGTATAGGGGATACAGCATAATTTTTTACCCTGAGATATTAAACTTATGTATGCGGCATAGTGTGTAAAGTTTAATTATATTCAATTGATTTCATAGCGTAATTCTCTAAGTTGTAACGCTTCCCAATACACGTACTTCGTTCACTGTTTCATTTTACGAGCGTCTCCTTGGCCGAATGGTTAACGACGTTGCGTTGTAAACATTCGCCTCTCACCGCTGCGGGTTTGAATCCCACTGGGAGCTCGATTTGTAAGTGAGGAAATGTCGATTCTTACGGATGGCGGAAGGTGTACAGTACTGGTTCTACTCAGGAAAAGCGGGTGGTCTGCCTCCACCACAAAGAATCGACCGTCATATATAACCTTACATGTGTTGAAAATGACGTAAAACACCATACACACAAACAAACAAACGTTTTAACTAGCATACTCAGCCTCTACAGTACATGTTTGATAGTACGAGATGTCCGTTTATTAGCCAATTATTGAGACAACATCATCATATTACTAACCGATTTTTCCAAAGTCCCGTGATCAATTGTTTTCAATACGATCTCGCAGGAGTTCGATTATACAATGAATTGATGCATGCGCTGCATGATCGCTATCCTGAATTATTAAAAGAATGACAATGTATTGCTATAGAATTAGCAGGACCCGATTTTGACCCAATTTGAAACAACAGTTTATTTGAGTAAGAGTAGGTGCCTTTGCTTTTAAACATATCTAAAAGAAGAATGAGCTTGTAAACGAAATTAGCTCAAATAAACCGATTCAGAATTTTACAAAATTTGACTAGATGGTTTATTTCAATTAAAAAACGGGATACGTGTGTTACAGAGTTAAATTCTCGATTATGCAAACGTTTCCTATCCAGCTATACGTCCAATCCGCGTCAAATAATTAGTCGAAATATTACGAGCATATGTATCACCAACACATGTTATAGGTCTCATACACTTTGGAGTCATATGTTTCAGTCAATGTCAGTGTCAGTGGTCCACAAATAAAATGCATATATCAAAATGCAAATTTCAGATCATGGCAAGCTAAATCAGCAACAGGTGTTATTTTTAAATGCATTTCTTTAAATGCGGCAGATATTTAGTTTTACAAGCGTATCGGCAATGTTAACACCTGTTTATTTATTGACAGATGTGTTCTATATTTTCAATGTTACTGCTACAAAAAGAACTATATCTATACCAATTCACGAATCGAATTTTCTAATCAGGAAAACTGGGTGGTCTGCCTCCACCAACAAATAATCCAACATGCATCTTTCCTGGGTAGAACCAGTACTGTACACCTACCACCCATCCGTAAGAATCTACACTTTCTCACTTATGAGTCTATAAAAAAGCGTATGATTATCGACGTAACTCAGGGATATATTTCATTTAGTTTATTTATTTACATTACTTGTGTTTGTTGCGACATTTTGTTTCCTTATAACATTATATTAAACAATATATACTTTTAAATAGTGTAAATGATAAATTGTTACCAATAATTAGTGTTACATCAATATATTTCACCGGTATTAATGCTCATTTACAACTACATTTAGTCGAATATTTAACTCTTAACTATGTAATAAATACATTAACCGAAAATAGCAAGTTCTCATCTTGGACATTTTCCAAAGTAAACACCTATTAAAGGACGCAATGATTATGTCATAAAATATCTTCACGCTGATTGGTTCGGTAGAATGAATAAATAGCTACCGTTTCAGTCACAATATAGGTTTTGCAGAGCTTAAACGTGATAGTAATTTGGATTTACTTCTTATCTATCTTACTAATCACCGTAAACAGTAAGTCAAATTAATCTTATTCATTTATTTGTTTTCCTCTAAATGTATTATAACTTTTGAACTGGTATCTCTGTTTTCTGTTTGATTTCAATTAACGAATAGATGAAGAGCCGTCATAGCAACGTGTGTATTAAAAGAGTGATCGACTTCGGTATACACAAACCGACTTAATTAGCCCAAGTTATAAAGACGATGTAAGTTGAATGAAAGGGTTAACAACATACAAACGCTTGAGGTCATTGGTTTGATTCCCGTCTCCGCTGTGCCGATTATCACATTTGTGCTTGATACTTAATAATTCCGTGGAGCTAGGGACCTAACCCCAGGATTTTGGACCCAATATAGACACACCGGAAAAAAGCACCAAACTTTCCTCAAATATATGTTATATATTTCTCCATACGTTTAAGAAGAGTCCCCTAAGATTCATGAGTCCCTATTACGTTGTCCGAATATTAACTTGCATACCCCATCCAACCCTTTCTCCAAGAAGAGAAAACGGGGTTGAATGGGGTATGAAATACAACCTTAATTTCGGCTTTAAATGTTTGCATATTGTAAATTTAAAACATTTATTGCAATCATACCTTATAAAGATCGTCGTCACAAAACTACACTCCATACAATTATTGTAAACCAGTACACGGACACTGAGCTACTGCAAGCAATACATACGTTGACTGTTATCGATACATGTGTAGCAGATGTAGTTGATTGATAATTTTTGAAAATGTATTGACCTGGTACGATAGTTAACTATACATTAAGTGGAAGTCCAATATTAGGTGCATGGTTATTATATGTCGAACAACAGAAGTTTCACAAGACCTTCTAGGGACACAGATTACACATAATTATGAACATTGATGTAGTTGTTTGAAGATATTAGAAATGCAAGGTAAGGATGTGATTAAAAAAAGTGTTATTTTATTATTTTCTAAGCGAAGTCTCTCCCGTATATTAAAAACAGTTTGTTTCAGTATACAAACGTTTTGCTTTGAGCAATTTTAATGTTTTGCACTATAACAATAATTGCCAGGTACTTCATTGTTTAACAAGTACAGAAATGTGCTCACAAACGCGAGTGTTAATCTCAAACAAAAACCTTTCAGATTTCGTAATTTTAAAATTACCTACCTTTTCATTGAACTAAGAACGATTTTCGATGACCTATACAAGTATGTTTCCAACTTATTTGGTTTGTTTTTTATCATCGATGTTGTTTACAAATGATTTTGTAATATTTTTGCAATATTATTTGTCATATACGTCCCTTTATCATTGACTTCGAACATAAACAGCTCTGTATGATCTCGTATATTTAAATGGCATTCATTGTTTGCTCATTATGTATAATAGAGGATCTTATAAGAGTATCTATTTAATATTGAATTTATTATACGAGTTGGATAACATTTCATGATGCCAGGCTCTGCCGTTTATATCCAGTACCTCCATAAATGTATTTAGCATTATTATTTTCTTATCGGTTTATCAAAACAAGCAGTATATTGTCATGCAAGTATTGCTCAAACGCGTATAATGCGAGTTATGATATCAGTATATCCTATCCAACGACAACTCTTGTTTGTTGATGTCAAGTGTTTTACTGAGGCAGTCAGACGTTTCTCAGTGTTCCTTTTAATCTGAGGGGCAGCTTCAGATATTTACTTCAGATTCCTGTCCAATAGCACGCATAATGCATGTACATGTATGCTTAGCTTTATTAACATAATTTAAGAAATGTAACTAATATTGCCCATTATGCAGTGATTTGTGTCCTGGTTAAATTGAGATTCATTGCACACCATTCGCAAACACGTTCTTCTCACTGAAGTGGAGATTTATAAAGACAGACATTATTAGTTTTACGAAATTGGAATTATTAGTTGGAACAAATATTAACACCTATATACTGACGGATTTTTCATTTCTTTAAAAGTGAGTACACTGTAAAGAAACATATTGTATATATTAAAGAAACGAATATATAAGCATGCATAACGTTGTAGTTCGGCAGTGAATTATATATAAACATGTCTTGTTTAATCTTAATCAATGGAGTGAAATAACAGTTGTTGAATAGAAATCGTACAGGGTATTATGACTATTGTGTTAATAAATTGCTTGTTTCGTTCAAATAATAAAGAATAAATTAGACGCCAAGGAATAATGGAAAATAATACACTATTTGAAGAATGCATATTTTACTTCGTTCCATTAAACAGATTTGTTAAATGTTACAGATAATTTCTACTGATATGTCTTCTGCAGTCCGTTTATTCAGTTATTTCTGTTTAAATCGAATAGTGTGCCGAAATGAAAAGTAAAAGTTGAAAGAACAGATCATGTTGTTTTTTTCATTTTTGCATCGATACCAAAAGAAAATATGAAATCGAACATGAAAGGTAGCATTCAAGGACCCAGACAACCACAAACACACACAGAAACAAACATCAGCTATAAAGATGTATAAAATGCAAGATATGACATCACAAACATAAAGGGGTCGACAATAGGGTTACCACCTTGGAACGACCAGTGGCAAAATAACCGCTAGGGGTTTAAACCAGGTTCGAGGATGCAATAAACCACACTCTCACCGTATTGTCATTCCAATATACGGGACAGTGTAAATAAAGATATCTCCGCCAAGTTATAATATTTAACAACCAATGCAGCATTAATAGGCAGTATAAGTAAAACACATTCATGATCATGCATACATAATATTTAAGAGAGCCTAGAAAGCTACAAAGTAAGTACTCAGTAACATGACAGAAGTCAGAGCAACAAGAGAGCATATCGTTAAGGGTACGACAAGATCATAGGCTCCACACTTGAACAAACAGTCGTAAAATGTACATATGCACATTTAAACTTCACACACATAAACAAAGAAATTCCATTGTCATAAGTAGTTCAATTCAAACAACGAAATAAAATAAAAGATATCCATATGTATTTTCAAAAACTTTACATCATTAATAAACTGTAAAGTAAAAGAAACGCATATTGGATATTTCCGCTATATATTGCGTGTTTAATATGCTACTTCTAATCAAATGGTACAGGGCGACATTCGGCCTGTCCTTTCGGAAAGAAGGTTTCAAAGGCACAGAACACACCAATTACCTCTTTAAAGTTTCATTATCGACAAAATGTGCATTTGGCTCAAGCAGGTGAGCTAAGTAAGGCTTTACACTTTGCAATCTCTTAACATTAAACACAATACTGAAATGGCTGGACTTTTTCAAGCGAAATTTCAACATTTATGAATTTCATGTAACACAGTATACTTTGATTAAGGGTCTACTACATGACAGAGTTGTCCTTTTTGTAATGAGTTGTAGCCCATTTTTGTACAAAACTCGTAGAGAATATTACTTGGAATTAGGTGTATAAACTAGTGTAGTTTAGGCAATGTTTTGATTAAGTATTTCTTTTTCCTTTCTGTATATTTACCATAGTACTACAGGGGTGAATTACATTTGGTCCTATTACTTTCCGTGTAAGCCGTGTATACAGCCTGGAGCGATTTTTATAAGTTGGACATATCATACATTTCATGTGCAACATTAATTTCATTTTTATCACAAATTCATCCCGGTCTTAGTCATCAACTTACTATTTACAAACAGCTCATACTACATACTAAAAGTTATACAAACAAGTTTGTAACTTTTTAAAAGTCAGCTTAAAATGCCATTTTTAAAGAAATAAAACACGACCGTTTTGATATCCAGCGTTGTTTACACTTTGACTTTATGAATTTTGGCTCTAAAGGCCATGATTTATGATGTCACATGACGTTTTGGCGATTAAGATTGTCAGACGTGGTGGCGTTTTTTAGTTCATATTACATGTATTATGTTTTACACATTTGTCCATTATGTAAGTTGATAAAAACATCTTAAACTCGTCTCGACCCATTCCATAAAATATTTATGAAACTCGTTATGAATTATTTTTAATTCATAGCTCGTTTCATAAATCTGATATCAAATGCTCAATGACTTAGCAGAAGCCAGAGCAACAAGCGAACAAACCATAAAGGGTACGATGAGACAAGGTTTAAGACAATCATTAGACGCTACCGTCCTTTAAGGATTTAGGTAGACGTCATCATAGGGTACAATCAAAGAGGAACTCATAGTGGCGAACTGTAAATGAGAAAACCACTTAACATGATGTGCGTTGCAAACTGCTAGGACCATCACCTATTTTGATAAACTGTTTAAACATGTTAATAAAGAGTGTAGGAAAGTGATCATGACCAAGGAATTTACGAAGTTTGTACATCACATCACCATAGAAGTCAGGTTGTGATAGTACTTGTGGCAGAAGTATTCTTAAATTAATTGTGTATTTTAAAAGTAGATCAGGGTTTCGATAATAACATTTTGCAAATGGTTTTCGAAGTTTAATGTAATGGTAGCCCTGATGGAGTAGCTTCTTAGTTATACAAATATTACGAATATTAAAGTTCGCAGCTCGACTACAAGCTCTAGAAAACGAATAACTTGAGAAACATAGACCCCATACAAATTAGCTCGGGGAATGACCCCATCTAATTGGGGATAATTACAAATATAAAAAAGAATAATCTCTCTTGTCATAGATTTTACTTATTATTTCTCCATTTTCAATACAGAAATGTAAGTCAAAAAGGGAAGTGACAGTCAAGTAGTCAATACTTGTTTAAACACGTGTTGAAAACCTAATATATCAAAGAGCTAATCGTTTTAATGTTTCACTTAGTTGTACAAAATCGATATAGTATGACGCAACTATATCATAGCGAAATATAGCCGGTATAAAATCGCGCTGGTGGTGAGAAACAATCGAGTGCAAGCATTACAGTTTACTTACACTTCCTCGTCAGTCGAAATATAAGGACTTAATCTTGCAAGTGGACTGGAATTATATTTACAATTCAGAAGCCAATTTATTAAACTATATAATTGGGCTCTTCTCCTTCGATTATAGAATTTTGACTGGTTGTCAACTGTGTTTACTTTAAACTGTTGTGTATATGTCAAATGATATACATACCTAGACCATTGACTTTCAGTGTCGCTTTAGCTGAAGTTAACGGACAGATCACCTATGAACGTACGAAGAGCTGTATTAGAACATTTAAACGATTTTAAGCGTCAGAAAACACGCAAAATAAAGATTTATAAAAACAATTTTAAATTGTTAAAAACAGGATAAAGCTTCATAGTATGTTCATTTGATTGTGTTTATGTCAACTTATCTCTATCTCTATCTCATGTATTCGACACTTAAAACTTGACATTACGTTATTGTATACATATTGTTGAGTATCGAATAACAAAGTTTAACCTATTTTCGTTTTCCATGAACTACCCACGAAATTACTTCTTTTACGTTTTTGAAAAATCTACAAATACACATGATTAAGAAAACAGATATTATAATAAAGTAGTTTGAACAAATATGTCGACGTTTATTTACCAGTTATATAGGGCAATATACTCAACACTTGTGAATCAAAATGCTCGAGAGCATGATCGACCGAGAGTGGGTTTAATGTTTAAAGGTTTCAGACAGGTAGAGGAAAAACCTATCGTTTGGCAGACCATCTAACTGATATATCTAAATATTCTTATATATTGTCTCTGTCTCTCTGTCTCTCTTTCTCTCTCGTTTCTCTCTCTGTCTAAACATGCGTCCATCTATCCATCCGTCCGCCTGCCCGCCCGCCATATCTGTAATATAATAGTCGTCATGGCTTTATTACACTCTCAGAAGCCATGTTATGTGGTAAATAACAAGAACATTATTTTAAAAAATATCACTGTATTTTGGCTAAGGATCTAAACGGTGTCCTGTAATAGGTATTTCGAAGATCGAGGAACCTGACCGCTGTTAAATCGCGAGCATTCCAGTTCCTCTTTTGCTGGATTGTTTCACAGGCGTTGGTAAAATAATTTGTGGGTGTTAATGTTTTACAAATGTAATCCTTTTCGTTATGATGATAGCTTTATCTAGTTTATATTCAATATGGTGTGTTTACATTTAAAAATAGACTACGCAAACAAAACAATGGCTGTATTATCCTGTATATGGGCTAAACGTTCATAGCCCCGGAACGGTATTGAATTGTACCTGAACGACAATTGTATAATTTGCTGTTTAGTAAAATGTAATAAGACGCAATAGTTTAAAACGTCATTTCTATAATTATAACAATATAATAATACTATACAAACTGAATATCTAACGACAGTAGGTATATACAATGATTATTGGAAAACTTGGAAAAATTGATTCTTAAACAAGCTATTTGCGGAGTGGGGTTGTGATTTTTTTAAAAATGAAAAAATGCAATTATCTGTTAAATCATTATGAACGCTTATAATAAAATGAAAGATTCAACAAATAATTGTAATTAACAATGCGTTCGTAGTAAAAGTGCATGTTTACATGTGCTAGTACTAGAACTATGCTTATATAATTGCATACTCGTTTAGTTTAGGCGCGTTGAACTTGAAACAGGAAAAATAATCAGAGAATAAATAAGGATAGTACCTTGCTGAACACATAGATAAAAGGGCCAACAAGCATGTTAGGAGTCTTCTATTTATGAAGGCAAATAATTTTTCGCAAATTAAAACATCAAGATCTAGCGTGTAATGTCGCTATGGCATTGCTTCTCCTGCATGTTATTCAGTTATCTGTTTACTTATCCAGGTAGCGAATAACAACGTTTATAAAAGCATTCTTACATGTATATAATCGGCGAATAAAGGTCTACACACTTGAGGTATTTCCTTATTAAAAGTTTAGTCTAGCGTATGTTTAGTGCCGTGTGGCGGCCGTAAAAAGTCGCCCCGACTACAAATCAGTAGTGTTATTATTTACTGGTCCTTTTAGGTCATCAAGCCAATTAGGTGTTGCTTTACAGTATAATATCGCTTTAGCCGGTGCTTCCCCTGCGAAACATGACCCTGGTCAACCATGGTCAACCATGGTCAAGCTCTGCCAACCATGGTTGAACCATGGTTGGCAAAGGTCAACCATGCTTTTGATAACATTGAAATGCTAAAAAATTTCACCAAATTTCAGTGAAATTTGAAAATATTGACAAATCTCAGTAAAAACACCAAATTCAGTGAAATGTTGGTGAAATTTCAGTGAAATGCTACAATTAAATTTCAGTGAAATTTTTACAGTAGTGAAATTTCACTAAAATTAATTGACTGAAATTTCAATGACATCTCTCTCTCTCTATCTCTCTCCCTCTCTCTCTTTCTCTCTCTCTCTCTCTCTCTACACACATTTATTCATTTAGACAGAAGACAGACAGATATATGCTCACATTGTACATCATATAACTCACCCTACTGAAAATGCAGCTGGGATCCCGGGGGAAATGATATATATAGATAATTAAAGCCTGGAAAAAAAACTCAATTTTAAAGATTTTTTGAATGTATAATTGGCAAATTTTGTTGTTTTATATCAAAATACACCACAGGACCGCTACCTTGATATGTGTAGCAAGTTTTATATGAAGATAAATTGATTGATTTAGGAGTGTGATTGTGTCAAACGTGCAAATAAAATGCAAAGTGATTCTGACAAAAGTGCAAATAAAATGCGCACCCTTTTGAAAATTTGACGGGAGAATGAAAACAACTATAGTTTTTCCTTGCACCATTTATTGATTAAAAGTAAGTGTTTTGTGACTATACTTACATTAATTATTGTATCAAAGCATCTTATACATGTAATAGTTGTATTTGAAAGAGGACATTTCTAAGTGTAGACAGTGGGAACAGTATTTTAAAACCAAACGCCTATTGTCATATGTTTTCGCGGATTTGATCTTGTTTTTTTGTTGTTGATAGAACAATGGTGTTCAGCACTGCAGATATTATTTGATTTCAGTATCATATGCATCATTTCACCAAGTATGATCAGGTCTTCTAAGTGATGTATAATGAATGTTATATATTTGTGAACTGTTCTTGAACTGTTGTATTCTTGGTGAAATTTCACTGAGATTTCATTGATATTAAAATTGACCAATACTGCTGTAATTTCAACAAGATTTCACTGAAACTCACGTTTATTTTGCCCAATTCTTTCAGTGAAATTTCACTACAATTTCAGTAAAATTCCAGTGACATTTCCCCGAGATTTCACTGTTATTTCACTGTTAATTTGCCCAATTTATTCAGTAAATTTCACTGTTATTTCGCTGAAATTTGAGTGTACATTTTCACTGGGGCGTTCATTAAAAAACGGAATTGACCACTAAAATTGCTTCTGTGCAAAAGTTACAACTGCAAGAAGTAGATGGTGCAATATTAGTGCTAGTTATCGTGTTGTATTAGATGTGTTGTATTAGATCAGAAAATCTTGTTTTTTTGCTTAGTTATTATATCCTGGTCGAACATGTTTTATAACCCTGGTCGACCATAGTTTATAAGCATGGTGACCTTTCTTAACCATGGTTTGACCTTGGTCGACCACGGTTTGATCTTGGTCGACCATGGTTTGATCTTGGTCGACCATGGTTTGTCACCTTGGTCGACCATAGTTTGTCACCTTGGTCGACCATGGTTTGTCACCTTGGTCGACCATGGTTACATTAACACCATGGTTGACCATGGTAGTTCCATTTAACAAAAATGGCAAACCATGGTCAACCATGGTTAAACCAAGGTATACAGACCATGGTTAACAATGGTTGACCATGGTTAAAGCATGGTTGACCGAGGTCCATTTCGCAGGGGTAGTAGGCATGAGAGGTGTTGCATCTTATAATTACCTCTCATGAACAGACTCAATAACACCGAGTCTGCTACTTTTCTTTCTTGTTTATGTTTGTTGCTTCCAAGGGATCACCTTTTCAGTATTTATTCTATATTTCCGCGCAATGTTAAATGTCATTACTGAGCAGCAGAACTGTTTTTATTATGCTAATGGTAATAACGAGCATTTTATTTTAAAGGCATCAGTGGTCCTCAATAAAATTAGTGAAATACTCGATAATATGCACAAGCATGAAGTACCTTTTCTATAATAACTTCTTAGTAATGTTTTACTTTTCAAAAGTGTTTCACAACATATTCAATATAGGTCATATAAAACAATAATATGCATTACGTCTAGCATAAAATAATATCTACTACATACAGTGTTGGAATTACAATAATATACTACTTTGTTGAATATCTATCTTATACGTTCGTTTCCTTTAATGTTAGGACAAAGACAATAACTCCTGCTCTCCCACTAAACCAACCGATCCTACAGTTTAGCCCCTACCTCGAAGTTCTTTTTATGGCAATAGTGAGAATCATCTCTATACAGCCTATATAAAACTATTTGAAAGAATAAGAAAAACTACCTTCCCACATACCCTTAATTCTTAGGCATATGTTTTCGGAAACAAAGCATATTTTCATTTGGGCTCAATAGAGTATTATATGTACACATACATATGCTATAAAGAAGTTAAATGTACCTATTACACATATAGAATTCGTTAAATATCAAACGTTTGTAGTAAATTAAATGCAAGAGGGTTTATAGCAGCCAATTAAGTATTGCTTGGTGACATACATTGTTTGTACGTTTACACGAATTACATTCGAATAATAAAATTGATGTTCACAGTTTATTGTTGAGGTCTGTAATATCTCTTTGTAGCATGGTCGGTGAAAATACCTTTGATGAATGCATAGCGTTAACTCGGTTAATGCAGGATAAACAAAGGGTCGGCGCTTTACCATACTCTAACTTCCAATACACGGAATTAAGAGTCCGGACAGGGTGAGTAAAAATAAGTATACAAGTCGAACAGGAAATGTAGCTTTCACAGAACACAGTAAACCCCAAACCACGCAAACCGACAAACATGAATGGCAATGTTAATAAGGAATAAAGGCATATGATGTCATAAACACAAACATGGTTGACATTAGGGCTACCGCCATATAACGGTCAGTGGCAAAAATGCCGCTGGGAGTTTAAACCAGGTTATAGGGTTTACCAAACCTCACGCTTACCCTACTGTCACCCAAAACGGGCAGTGTAAATAAAAGAAATCCCCTCCATGAACTATTTTCTAACCAACAAGGCCGCATTAATAGGCAATATAAGTAAAACACAATGATGCTCGTGTATATTTAAATAAAAACAACAACAATAACCTAGAAAGTCACACAGAAGGTACTCAATGACTTGGCAGAAGCCAGAGCAACACTAGACTAAACCATTGAGGGCACGACACGACAAGATTGCAGACATACATCAAATGTCACCGTCCTTTTGGACTTTAGGTAGACGTCTTCTTAGTGTCCACAGCCTGCCCGGTCATCGCACAATTATAGAGTAAAGCATAGTGGCGAACTGTAAATGGGTCCACCACCAAGCGTGCACAATGATATGGTCATAATCTCTTTTGATAAACGTTTTAACAAGTCTAACAAATATAGTATGAACGTGATCATGACCAAGAATCCAACGCAGTTTGTAATTCACGTCACAGTAGAAGTCAGGTTGTGGTAGTCGTTGTCCCAGAAGAGTTCTTAAATTACTTTTATATTTGGAAAGATGATCAGGGCTACGATAATAACAGTTTACAAAGGTTTTACGAAGTTTATGGTTACGGTAGCCCTGATAGAGTAGCTTTTTAGTTATACAAAGATTATGAATATTAAAGTGCTCAACTCGAGTACAAGCTCTAGAAAAGCGAATTGGTTGAGACACATAGACACATAGACCCCATAAGAAGTAGCTCGGGGAACATCCCCATCATACTGGGGATAATTAAAAATATCAATACTAAAATCATCTCTCTTGTCATAGATTTTTCTAATTAAAGTACACCATACTACACAACAGTGTCTCAGCTCGTTGGTTACGCTCATCTCGGTATTTAAATAGACCAACTCGCTGAGATGATATCTGTTACTTAATTGAGTAACTTATTAACTAACTAACTAACTAACTAACTAACTAACTTAACTAACTAACTAACTAACTAAATAAATAAATACATAAATACAGGTTTATTGTATACAGCTGTCCACAACCAATTTTAAAGCATCGATATTGCTGCAAATGAAAAAAACGTCTCGAAAGAAAAAGTTGTCTTTTAAACAATCAACTGTACATATTAAATTTAGGTAACTTTTGCATACCTATACATATATAGTAAATAATTACCTGTTTTCTGTGTTCTACCGATATTGAGATGCAGATGGCTTCTCATATGTCTACCTATAAGTTTGTATATGTTATCCATTGTTCAACATTATACCAAGAAATGATATGCTTTGTAAACATATTTAACAAGGTACAAATGTTTTTGTTTAGTATTTTTTTCTTTGCTATTTAAATAGTTTAGCTTTCAGAAATATTTTTCTTACAGCAACATAAAACATTATTTCCCCTAAATAAATGAGGAAAATGGTTCTATAGAAACTACATAAGTCAAACGCAATGGCACTGTAGGAACACATTGCATCATACCCTAAATAAATGAGCATTTTTAAAAAGTCAATGAAAAGAACAATACATAAAGAGTGGTGAAGACAGGGTTACCGACGTGGAACGGTCAGTAGACAATAAGGCCCAAATTGACAAAACAGGGTAAATATAAGTATATCCTATAAAAAAGTCCATTTCTAACAATGAAATACATATCTTGAATACATTGCAAACGATACACTTAAGTGTATACATAAAGCTATAATTGTAGTTGCAGCCAAAGACAAAACCAACCTTTAGTACGAGCTATAGATATGGCGTTACAACATCATTGATGTGGACTTTATTGTTAGAGATTGTCAGAGATTTACTTATGATGGGATATACTTTTATTTACACCGTGATGAAAATGTGGGCGTTGAAGTCAAGATAATAGCGAGGTTGTGTACACATAAAATCGATTTAAGCTAACATGTAGACCTCATTGCTTACTGACAATTCCAAGTCGGTAACCCTGTTTTCATAACTCCTTATGTTACTTATTGGCCTATTCATTGATTTGCGGTGCAGTTCGAACCTACAGGGTCATTGCATTCTCATTTTACTATGTTGTTGTGATTTACACACCTCGTAAACTCATTGATCATAATCATCTGTATGCAATATGTTTCTTCAAAATGTGTTATGCTACGCATATCATGTTTAAGTGTTAACCCATTCAAAGTTTTCCACTATGCTTTCTTTAATGATTTTGTAATGATCGGATATAGTGTGGCCCCTATGATGGCGTCTGCATACATCCTTAAATGACGGTAGCGTTTGATGTTTGTCTTCAGGCTTGTCTTGTCGTACATTTAATGGTTTGTTCTCGTGTTGCCCTGTCTTCTGCCATGTCACTTGCAGTGACTTTCTAAGCTGGTTTTGAATACAAACATGATCATCTATGAGTTATATTCACCAAAGATGCTAACTAGGTTGTTAGAGAATATAGCCGTGTTGGGATATTTTTATTGGCACTGTCCGTCTTATTGCGATGGCACTAGGGAAATAAATGAACTTTGCTGCACCTTAGAACCTGATTTAAACCCCCAGTGGTATTTTTGCGACTGACCGTTTCGTGGCGGTAGCCTATTGCCAGGTGTTTTGTTTGTGATGCCACATGCCTTTTCATTCTAAATAACATTGAAATTGTAGTTTGTTTCAATGCCTTTTTTTTGGTTGACTGTATTCTGTGAAATCTACATTTTATACCTGCTTTTAAAATATAGTATCATTATGTAAAAATCTAAATTTAATAATTCACCATGTATACTATATATATTTACCATACACTTTTCTGCCTGAGAAAGGAGTGACCTTATACATTTTGTTGTATTCGGCTATGACGAACTCAAGCAAACCAATGCGGAATTCCTCGAAATTTAGTGTAAGTAACTTTATCTGACGTCAGGAAACGGCATGAAGAAAAATGAAGATAAGATAATTGAACATTTGCTATTATAATGTCACTCTTTAAGAAACGAGATTCAAACTTAGCATCAAATTACAGACCAATAGCATTATTAAGTCTTGTTGTTAAATCAGTAGAAACTGTTGTTTATAAACACTTGAATATTTTTTCATTGCAAATAATCTTATCTAAAGGCTGCAATCCTTTCTTTTAAGAGGACATTCTACTGTTTATCAACTTGCAGATATGTATCACCAAATTTGTCAAAGTATTGACTTTAATCAATCCACATTTATAATATTCGGTGATTTGTCAAGGGCATTTGATCGAGTATGTATCAAAGGTCTGTTAAGCTCAAACAAAATGGTATTAATGGTAAAATGGATCGAAAGTTATTTAACAGAACGTACCCAAAATGTATTTATCGGTTTGATCGAACATTAAAAGGACATCTGCGGGTGTCCCTCAAGGCTCAGTCTTAGGCCCAACATTGTTTCTTATATATATAGGACATTGCGGACAATCTTCTTAGTGTAACATCTCCGACAATACTTCGTCTAATATTACAGATTTTGAGGGAATCACCATCTTAAAATTATATCGGCTTGGTCTAAACAGAGGCTTTTTAATCCAACTAAAACTGAAGCTATTGATTGTACTCTCAAACTTTGTTGAACACCTTAAACACTTGGGTTTAACACTTAGACGGTAAATCGCACGAACATATTACCATTATCACTACGTCAGCCTTTACAATATTACGAATGATGCTGAAAATAAAGTTCGTAATCAATCGTAACTTTCCAAACGAAACATATTTATCGTTTTTGAGACCAATACTTGAATATACTTCTGTTGTTTTGAGACGCCTGCACCCATTATGAAAAAAATCAACATGAAGCTGCATCGTTACTGGATTATTACGATCAACTTATATTCGTAATTTACATGTATATACCGCAATTGGGTGGTTATCATTAGCAAACGGGGAAAAAAAGAAAAAAAAGGAAGATAATTGCTTATAAAGTTAAAGCTGGTTATTTGCCTGAATATCTTTAAAGTTGTAAATCTATTCCCTGACGTATTTGGCAGAGTTGCTCCTTAGAATTTAAGAAGTTCAAATGAGTATGTATATATTCATACCAGAACGCAGATATTTAGCAATTCGTTCATTGCCTCGTATATATCGTCATGGAATACAAAACAGACGAAATGCAGACTCCCTTTCTACGTTTAAAACTGTTATTATAAATCAATAATTTAAACCGCCCAAAATACCCATTTTCATTTTTTCTGGATGCCATAGATTACCTTATTTCATGCATTGATAAGAAACACATGCAGTAACCTAACATACGATTTGTTTATAAACAAATCAAAGAAAACTCAATCTGTGAATAGAGTTGGCATGAAAAAGAGACTGCCAAACATTATTTTATGCAATGTCCGTTCTATTTAAATGAACGATATCGTCTTTTCATGCTAACTATCCGTTTCATTCGCTTAAGGTTTGTGTAACGTTATTTGAATATATATACGGATAAAGATAATAGCACTACTTATAGACATGTTCAACTTTACATTAACGACTCTAAACGATTGGATAACGACTGGAGGTAATATACACTATTATGACAGACGCTCAAGGCAATACCTTGTAATCACAGCATCATTCATTCCCTCTGGGTAATATATATCCTAGAACTTTATTCTATTTACTAATTACTTCTTTTTTTTGTTCTCCGGAAAAAATGTATTGAACTATTAATGTTAATTATATTACCTTCTAAGTATAATACTGACGGTAAGGACCTCTATTAACGCTGGAAGAAATTGTGGCACAATTCTTTGCTTGTATCTAGACGAAAAGCAACAACATATGATTTTGTAAAGTGCCTTTTACTGTCAAGTTTTCAAAGTCAACACGAACACGCAGAATGGCGAGGCATTTCTTGGTTTTCTAAGCCTCGCCTAATAAACTTGATATAATGTTCTCTATATAATACATATGTCTTGTATTTAACTACTCTTATTTTATTGCTTGGAAAACGAAACAATTGTTGGTAGCTCCAAGTACACCACCTTTGCTGAATATATTGATATACATGCATAATAGTTTATCTTTATCAGATGAAAAAGTATCAGTCGTTGAGCATATTTCATCAACCACGTCAGCTTCTAGCATTTGATGATAAAGACAAGTTATCAGTCAAGGAAGACGTTTTAGAAGAAATACGTCAAATTGATATTCCTTTAAACGTAGTCGCAGTTGTTGGACCGTATCGTACCGGGAAGTCGTACCTGGCAAACCGTCTGCTGAAGAAGAAAAAGGGTAAAACATAAATATTTGAACGCATATATGTGACTTCTGTTAAATGAATAATATATAAATATGTACAAGAGAAGGAGCAATTGTTAATCATTAAAGACACATATTACGAATTGTTGTTGGTTTGTTAAAAAGTTGGCCTAAACTGCTATTTTGTAAAGAGGTAAAACACGAAGTCTTTTATACGCAGTCATGTGAGAGACGCGACTTCACATATTTTATGACGTTTTGGCGCTAAAGTGTGTCTGACGTCGTGGCGGTTCTATGTTCATCTAAATTAATTTTAACTAGTTTGATTTCACTGTTATGTGATAAAAAGGATCTCAAACTCGTTCCCATTCCATATAAGATTTATGAAACTCGTTATGAATTGTCATGAAACAAAAAACATAATGGAGAAAAGGCTCGTTAAAATTAAAATAATTCATAACTCGTTTCATAAATCTTATATGAAATGGTAACTCGTTTAAGATCCTCTATATCTCCAACACTTTTAAATGGATTGTTCCCAAGCTTCACATACTCATAACAACTGATGACCTTATGTCCCTGTACATCACCCATCATTGAGTGCCAAATTTATTAAAGACTTATGACCCTATGGCTGACTTAGAATTTTCCACTTAATATTGTATAATCACCTATTAACACATTTTTTTCTCAAACATTTTCGAATTGATTGTTCCCAAACGTAATAAAGACGTAGCAGTTGATGACCTGATGTCCCTGTACATCACCCATCATTGAATGCCTAGTTTTTTATTTCAGAAGTGTGGCCCTTTATTTGACTTGGAATGTTCCACTCTAATAGTGTATAATGACCTGTTAATACATTTTACTCAAACATTTTAGAGTGTTTTGTAAAAAACGTCATGTACACATAACAACTGATGAGCTATGTCCCTCTACATTCACCCATCACTGATCGCCTAATTTATTACATAATTATAGCCCTTGTATTGACTTATAATTGTCCACTCTAATATTGCATAATGACCTGTTAACACATTTTGTCTCAAACATTTTCGAATTGATTGTTCCCAAACTTCATGTACACGTAACAACTGATTACCTTATTTCCTTCTACTTTACACATTGTTAATGCCTAATTTATTACCGAAGTATGGCCCTTTATTTGACTTAGAATTGTTCACTCCATAATGAACTTCATGTGGCTTTCACTTTAACACTGTTCATGGATTGTTATTACACCTGACATATAGTTGACACGTGAAGATATTATGTGTATCTGCATTAATGGTTTTTCGATTCTGCAATTCTTTTTACAGAATTATAGAATTAGGGACCTTTGTTTTATTTAGAATTTCTTTCGCATTAAAAAATTAACAGATATTTTAGACATTTATTATTCTTGATTTTGACCATCATCGGCTATAGCAACAAAGCGGGGGTATTCATCACCTTCAGTGATAGTTCTCAGGGGCGTATTTAGGCATACTCCTGTACGCCCGGGCGTACTCTAGAAAATTGAATGTGAAAAAATAAAAGTGCTTATTTTTTAAAATCAGCAATAAAAATTGAAGGAAGGAGGGTAGAGGGTGAGGCGCTATTTTTACTTCAAAAACTTTCTTTGTTCATTTTTATTAAAAACACACTTAATGAATGGAGGCCAGAGCCTCCAAAATCTCGTTCAAATGAAGCCACAAACCTCCGAAATTGCACTCAAATTTCAAAATTTTCGGACCCCCACCAGAAGGAGGGCGACACCCCCTCCCGCACCCTCCCCCAGGGCGTATTCTCCAAAAGGCTCTGGCTACGCCCCTGGTTCTAGTTGAAACATTTATCATTCAATACGTCTGTGTTTTCATGTGATTACTTACTATTGCCTAATTAGTATATCTTAATTGTCTGGTATAAGTAATATGTTTTACGAATACTTCGATTCGATGAATCCAAAATAAACCGTTCTCCATTATGTTTTTCGTTTCATGACAAACAAGCATTCAAACAGGAAAACAAGTTAAACGGATGTGAATTGCTTGATATGAGGTAGTTTACTTTTCTAAATATATCAATAATTTATCATGCTGTATGTTAAACAAATGTTTTCAAATCCAAATAGGTTTCGATCTTGGATCGGGAGTAGAGGCCGTTACAAAAGGTATTTGGATATGTTGTCAGCCACATCCGGTCAAAACGGGCCAGGTGCTCGTTGTGCTTGATACCGAGGGTCTGGGAGACCCGACACAGGTACATAACAATATTTTGAAATGCACATATATAAGGTTGTCGTTATGTTCCATCATCAAATATACGCACGTTTATTCGATTATAAAATCCAATTTAGTAAGTGTTCAAGTTCATTGCATTATATATATTGTTACGACGACCATTTCAATTTCCTCTCATGTACACTTGTTTATATTTGTGAAGCATGTGACCGCGCACCATACGACATTTAGTTTCAGGTACTTGCACCTTAAATTCAGTGTTGCGTGCAACATGCTTGTAGAAATCACTCACCAAGTCACATATCTACTATTCTGCGAAGTGCCGTTGAAGCATTCGCCGTTTTGTAGCCTTAATTAGTGAATTTAATCAGCCAAATTGGTTGTTTTCCATCATTCCGATTCTAAAATATCATTCGGATATCCTTTGGTTTCTTCATCCGATTTCGAAGTACAGCGTTCTCAGCTTTATTCGACCCTGTCCGTAATGGTTCGCCCTTTTTCGTTTGAGTCCGATTTTTCGACCCTGTCCGTAATGGTTCGCCCTTTTTCGTTTGAGCACGATTTTCACCAAAGTGACTTTGGTATGTGACGTCGAGTCGCTTACGTCACATCGCATTTGTGACGTCATCTTTGCCCCTCTCTAAGTATAAAAGCCGAGTGTGTTGTGTTTTTCTTCAGAGGCAAAGTAACTATCATAGAAAGCAGTCAGCTTTTCAGCTCTTCCCAAATTAAAAACAACAACAATCGAAATGTCCACCGAGACTACGGAAAACATGGTGGGTGGTCAACACTTCTTATCTAAACAGACTATAAGCTTTATTGTACATTGAAGTAAACCTAATAAACAACAATGAACTGGTCATAATGAGTTGTTAGATCTTCAACACCAACCAATGTAAAACTTAGCAGGGGCCTGACCGCTTGGCAAAACATCCATGACAAGAATCCTTACACGGTGGTAGCAGCCCCGAGTAGGGGTAGGCGCTGCATTTTGGTGTCAGACGTGGGATCTTCTGGTATACACCGTGAAAGTTCCATTGAAAGTTTCATTTTCAGCGACCGTCAATAATTCTTAGTAGTTATTTAGCACAATCTGTCAGAACTTTGACTAGAAAGCATACCTAAATACCACACATGAGATTTTAGATGTAATTGACTTAGATCAGTTTAACGATGCGATAAATGATAGCAGTATTCGAATACGACTCAGGGAACTTATCATTGATGATATCTCTCAAGCAGAAGACATTGCCACCAGAATGGAGGCATACAAACCATCAGATGGCCTCCGAATGAAGTATGTGGGTGAGGTAACTACTCCAAATCAACAAAACTCAGAGAGTATGACAAAACTTTGTCAAACTCTTGAGACCTTATCAAACAAATTTGATTTGTTAAAATACAAGATCAAAATAAAACACAGCCATCCAGAAGAGCACATCAAAATAATCAGTCCAGGGGAGACAATCACTATTATACGCAAAATCCTTCATGTAGGCAGAATTATAGACAGGGTACATATCCCTCTAATCAACAAGAAAGACCGACTCCAAACTGGAGAATCCAAAATGAAAAAAAACAACAGGGAAACTGGGATCCACAGGTCGACAGTAGTAAATGGGCCAAAAAATGCATGCAATATTACACCAAATTCAGGGTTTGAAGATGGGTATTTTGTAAACGCTAAATTATTAGACAAATCCCTAACTTTTCTAATGGACAGTGGTTCTGCAGTAACTATTCTTGATAAAGAATTCCTACACAATTTACCTCCAATTGTCTGTCCTTCAATACAGCCTGTACACACCAAACTTTTAACTGTCACGAGTGAATGTTGATCTGCAGCTAGGATCTCAAACTTTCAACATAGATGTTCTTGTAGCTGAAATACAAAATGATGGCATTTTAGGTCGTGACTTCATGAGGGGCCGATGCAATTTGTTAGTTGAAAATAATCTACTTACAGTAAATGGGGAGAAGATTCATTGTTTTGAACATTCCATCACCAACTATCCTAGTGTGTGTAGGGTTGCAGTGAAGGAAACAGTATACATACCTCCTGAATCCGAAATTATTATAATGGGGCAGCCTTTGGATCCTTTCAATCGAAAGATAGCAGGCATCACCGAAGCAATACAAGAATTTGTTGAGCGTAGTGGGTTATTAGTAGCAAAAGCACTTGTAAAACCTGAGGATAGGTGCATTCCAATAAGATTAGCAAACTTAGGAACAGAAAATTGTAAACTACATAAGGGCACTATTGTGGCAAATTTAGAATCTGTCGATAATATAAATTACGAGACTGTTGGTGTAGCCACCACTACAGACCCTGATGTAAGTAAGCAAACTCAACATAATTTACCGTCTCACTTAGAAGAGGTTTATACTAGATGCTCCAATGGACATACTGTAGAGCAGAAGCTCGTTTTCAAACAACTATTAATAAAATACCAGCAGATATTTTCTAAAGATTCAGATGATCTTGGGTTTACAAATGCAATGGAATTTACCACTGAAACTGGAAATAATAAACCAGTTAAAACAGCACCTTACCGCATACCCTTGTCTAAGCGTAAGGTAGCTGAACATGAAATTGGGAGATTAGCAAATGCTAGAGTTATAGAACCTGCATGTAGTCCCTGGTTGTCCCCAGTCGTAATGGTGCCTAAACCAGATGGAACTACATGGTTCTGTATAGATTTCCGCAAGGTAAACAAATCAATTGTCAATGGCGATGCTCAACCATTACCTAGGTGTGACGATTTAATAGATCAATTATCAAGGAACAGTTGGTTGTCCACCATGGACTGCACATCTGCATACCATCAAATCCAAATTAAAGAGTCTGATCGACCGGTCACTGCTTTTGCAATACCGGGTAGCCCACAATGGCAATTCACGCGCATGCCATTTGGGTTAATGACTATTTCAGCAGCATCTGAGAGACTCATGGAAAAGGTTCTATTAGGTCTATCCTATGTTATTTGCCTGATGTATCTTGATGGCTTGTTGTCACCAAGTAAGACATTTGAAGGTCAAGTGAAAAAACTTGGAGAGTATTTTCACCAGATTATTAGAAGCAAATCTTAAACTTTGTCCAAAGAAATGCCATTTCTTTCAACTGGTGGTTAGTTTCTTGGGACACCGAATCAGTGAGGCAGGAGTAGAACCCTGCCCTGAAAAGGTAAAGTCAGTGGCAGAGTGGTCCCGACCTCGAAACCTAAAAGAAACAAGAAGCTTTATTGGTCTAGCTTCATACTACAGAAAAATGATTCAGGGATTTGCAACCATTGTAAAACCCCTATATAAACTGGAAGAGAAAAACAGACCATTCACATGGGATGATGAGTGTGAAAAGAGTTTTGTGAGATTAAAGGAACGTCTCACTAACGCTCCCATCTTGGCATTTCCAATGTCAGATGCCCAGTATGTTTCAGACACCGATGCCTCAAATGTAGGTATGGGGGCGGTATTGAGCCAGATTAACAATGGAAAAGAACAAGTTATTGTCTACTATTCTCGGTGTTTTTCAAAAACCGAGAGACGTTATTGTGTGACTAGAAAATAACTTCTCGCCTTAGTCAGCTCCATAAAACATTTTCATCACTTCCTTTATGGCACCGAATTCAAGTGTCGATGTGACCATGGTAGTCTCCAATACTTACTAAATGTCAAGAACTGTGAGGGTCAACTTGCACGTTGGCTGGAAATCTTGTCGTATCGGTTCAAGGTGGAATATAGGCCTGGTAGAGTTCACTCCAACTGTGACATGAAGGCAACCCGACGTCCCTCTGTTCTCTTACAGATTGTACCTTACCTTGTATCAAAGAAGACTTTGAGTAGAATATGTTTTATTGGTAAGTAATATTTTTTGTAATAATCAATAATGATTATTATCTGTAAATTATCAATCAAATCTCAAACAATGATGTAGATTAGGGTTGATTTGATAGATTTTGTTTTTCATTAAGTAAGGAGAAATATTTTCTAAGTAATCTACTTATTGAAAGCTATTATTATTGATACATATTCGACAAATCTATAAAGGAAAAAAAAGAAAATAATATTTTTTTAATTTGTATATAATATGTTTCTGTAATATCTGTTCATTACACATAATATGTATAATTGTTATGATGGTTTTTGGTGACATACCGTGTAGGTCAAGACACTTCACCATTCAGTACTTGTAAGACAATATATAACAAATTGTTCTGCATCTATAACTATAAAAAAGAAAATGTTCTACAGATTGCAGATTTATTATCAGATAATGAGAATTATTTTTAAATTACAGTTGATAGTATCTATTAGTAAGTTACATCATTATATTCAAGTCATAGGCATATAAATGTGTGTACAAGGTGTGGTGACAGAGTAGTGTGTGGAACCTATACACAGTATTAGTAGAGTATGCTGTAATAGCATTTTGTGGAAGAATGCGAGATGTAAATAGTAAAGTGCCATCTACCATGGGTATAGTGACGTATTCAATTAGAAATTAAATACATTTTTTTATATCATATGTATGAGCTAATTGTCTTGTTAAATAATGTTTCTTGTTTGAATAACATTACTTGTTTGGTCATGCTATTCTAAATTAGTATGACTATGGACCACTTGCTACTTTAAGTATATTGTAACCAAAGTATCGAGTTGTTGATAGTATGGCAGTGAGCACCATACCATCATTTGAGTTATTAAGCATTACTTTGACATGTATACAAACCAGTTGAGCATATATTTTTTAGATGACTATCATTACTGGTGTTCGTTTTTGGTGCCTCAGGTATCTAAAAGTAGAGTATGTATTGCAATGTTACCTTGGACATCTGGTTTTATAAGAGACTATGGTTAAGTAAGTTGTAAACAAAGTTATTTGCTTTGTTATTATCTGTACAAAGATTTCCATAATCATATTAAGACAGGTATTGTGTATTTTCCTACAGAAAGTTACACTAAAAAACGTGCAATTCAGGGATTGAATCTTAAAGCGGAGGGGTGCAAACCGACCGACCCTCGACATAGTGTTATGTAGATGCATTTTTAAATAAAGATGGTTAATTATACCGTATGATGATCTTAGGATAGTGCCATAGTGCCTCTTTTGATATTATGATAAGTGATGGAAATATTGTTTGATTAAGTGGATCTTAGGGTCGTGCGATAAAGCCCTCTTCGGTCGGATGACAAAGATATAGTTACTAGAGAAACGTACGTTATTACCGAATGATGAGAACGTTTTTGTTTTTTTTCGATTGAATCTTAGTGTCGTGCCGTAGAGCCCACTTCGTTTATATGAGATGTGAGTAGTGTATAAGTATTGTGGGAAAGGAGTTTATAGTTAATGCCATGTTTTATCGAGTAGTGAGCACACGTGGAATGTATTATTAAACATGATAAGGTGCACCCCGTCCGACTCAGTGAATTTGCAGCAGGATTTGTCAGTTTGATATTTATTTTGATGGGTATTACTTACAGAGTGTCTGTAGAGTGCTTTATTGTAACTGTAATACTTTAATATAGACAATAGTATTACTATTTCATTATAAATGTATGAATTGTTTTTAAATTGTTAAAATTTGAATTGTTTACTATTTGCCAATTAACCAGTCATTTCTAGGTTGTTGAAATGGTCTCCTCATAATTAAATGTTATTATACTATACCAATATGCTAGGCTGCATCCGTCTATGTCGTACAATCTTCAGGGACTGAAGCTATTTTGGGGAGGGTGCAATGTTACGACGACCATTTCAATTTCCTCTCATGTACACTTGTTTATATTTGTGAAGCATGTGGCCGCGCACCATACGACATTGATGTTGAGGTATTTGCGCCTTAAATTCAGTGTTGCGCGCAACATGCTTGTAAAAATCACTCACCAAGTCACATATCTACAATTCTGCGAAGTGCCGATGAAGCATTCGCCGTTTTGTAGCCTTAATTAGTGAATTTAATCAGCCAAATTGGCTGTTTTCCATCATTCCGATTCTAAAATATCATTCGGATATCCTTTCTTCATCCGATTTGGAAGTACAGCGTTCTCGGCTTTATTCGACCCTGTCCGTAATGGTTCGCCCCTTTTCGTTTGAGCCCGATTTTTACGGAAGTGACTTCGGTATGTGACGTCACATCGCATGTGTGACGTCATCTTTGCCCCTCTCTAAGTATAAAAGCCGAGTTTGTTGTGTTTTTCTTCAGAGGCGAAGTAACTCTCATAGAAAGCAGTCATCGATTCAGCTCTCTCCAAATTAAAAACAACAACAATCAAAATGTCCACATAGACTACGGAAAACATGGTGGGTGGTCAAGCCTTGATCTAGTAATAATATTCCTCCAGTACTGGTGGGGAACCCCTTTTTTATTTTTTTATTTATTAGGGAGATCTAATATAGGCTTATAATAGTTTTACATCCCTTTCCGCCAGAATTGGTACCTCTAAATTTACATATAGACTTGGTGAATCGGTTTAATAGATATTTAGGTATGAGAAAAGGAACACACATTCTTATCGGAATAGACTATTAAACATAATAAACAACAATAAACTGTTCATAATGAGTTGTTAGATCTTCAACACCAACCAATATAAACCTTAGCAGTAGCTTGACCACATGGCCAGACATCCATGACAAGAATCCTTACATGATGGTATTACCCCCGAGTGGGGGTAGGCGCTTCAATATTTTGCTTAAAAATGAAGTAATGCCATCCACATTTCTAAATATGTGTTTTTTTATATTTCAGCCAGAGAGTGACAGTCACCTTTTGATCATGGCAGTTCTTCTCTGCAACACGCTTATTTACAACATGCAGGGTAAAATTGACAGAGATGCTCTTGAAAACCTATCATATCCTTTTATGAATACTACGTCAGTATGCTAGTTTGTTTTTTAGCAAAAGTCAATATCGTAAACACATTTTAATACAACATTGATTTCTTGTGAATGTCAATACAATTAGTCAGTTTATACTTATATTTATTTAAGTTAACCGTGAAACGTGTTATCAGTCTTAATTACATAATACCTTAATCGGGTTTAAATTAACTTATTTATTTACTAAACAGGAAACTGATATATGTTTCTAAACAATTTTATAAAAGCAACATTAATAAGCAGTATATATTCTTGGGTCAATCACTAAACAAGAAGTGCGATTTACGAATGACAGCATCATAACATATTTTGATACAATCTTTCTAAGCATACATGTACATGTACACTATTAAATGTTGTATGGATGTGATCATGACCAAAGACCTTACGAAGTTTTTATATCATGTCACCATAGAAATCCTGTTGTAAAATCATTCGTAGTAGAAGAGTTTTAAATTAGTTGTATACGCTTATATTAAAGGTACATTAGGGTTACGGTAATAACATTTTGCGAATGCTTTTCATAGTGAATGGTGATGGTAGCCCTGTGCAGTAGCTTTTTATTTATACCAAGGTTACGAATGTTTAAGTCCTCAACCCGATTATGAAAGGTCTAGAAAACCAATACATTAAGCACTCCTTTTCACTAATTTGTTCTTGGTTCAGGGCAAAATTTCCATTATAACTGAAAACTGTTCTTACAATGTGTTACTACCTTAATTCTCGGCATTACAATCACTCGATTCACTAACGATCTATATTTCTACATTACAATCACTCGATTCACTAACGATCTATGTTTCTACATTACAATCACTCGATTCACTAACGATCTATATTTCTACATTACATTCACTCGATTCACTAACGATCTATATTTCTAAACTACAATTTGTTTGTTTGAAATGTATTGAACTCTAATCCCCATTTGTGACAATAGTCATATTGTAAATTAAAATGTTCTTGCAATTATTGAGGTGATTTTACAATGAGGACCAAATCGTCTGCAAATAATAGTAAATGAGTGTAATATCATCAATTTATAAACCTGTATTGATACCTTTTTGTTGGCAAATGAATACATCACTTAACAAAACCGTAGATTTGCTGCTACACTGTCGACACAAATAAGAGCAAAACAACGCTCGACAAAGCAATCAAATGATGAAGACATTTTAAACTTCCTTCCGAAATTTGTTTTTACGATAAGGGATTTCACACTAGATTTAGAAGTTGGAGGTAAGAAAGTAACCGAAGATGAATATTTAGATCATTGTCTTCAAAATGCAAAACCTGCAACGCAAATACAAAAGATGACACGGGATTGGATACAAACCAAACTCAAAAACAGAAAATGCTTCGTACTGGAAACTCCAGGAGTGAAAAATGTTCTGAAAAAACTCGAAGACACATCAGATGATACACTAGTAGCGGGTTTTGTTGAACAGCTGAAGATTTTCATCAAGTATGTGCATGAAGATTGCGAGCCTATGTGTCTGGTTGAAGGAACACCTGTTAATGGGCCATGTAAGTACCACGCTAAAAAAAAGTAACATCAGCACAGATTGGAATGTTGAAGTTCCTTCAATCATACGTTTATAATCAATGACAAAAAATAACATTGAGATCATTTATTGTTTGCTGGATCATCAATTAAAATAAAATAAAAATGTTATTTAAAACATAAAATCAAGGAGATTTTATTAAAATATCGATGCAATAATGAAAGTGCATGACTAATAAACAGCAATTCATTAATTTAATCAGTATTTATTTATATCAATAAATTGTAAAATACGCATATTTTCATCAACTGCAGCTTTCTTGGAACTGGTTAAACATTACATAGAGGAAATCAACTCAGGACACATTCCATGTATAGAATCAGCGACCGAGCGTGTTATCACGAGTGAGAACAATCGAGCCGTTGCTGCAGCAGTTGACACATATATAAAAGGAATGCAAAGAGAAGCGCTACCACCATATCCTGACGATGAAGCTCTGAATAATGCTCACCGCAATAACTTTGAACGCGCAAAGAATGTGTATAAGGATATTGTCGTAAAAGACGACCAAGATCGTTTCAACGTAAGTACTTCTGCACACACATGTTGTTCTATATTTTGATAATACTCAATGTAATTTATTAGACTAGTATAGTTTACAAATTGTACCCGAGCAAATTTGCTATACTAGTATCATGGTTAAAGAACAATAATGAATACGCAAATTACTTTCAGTTAAGCCCACATAGATTTTTGCTAATGAATGCAATTATACTAATGCGTAATAGCAAATATTTATTATTATTCTCTATGCATTCTGCAGTTAGTTAGTATCTAGTACTTTTCAATATTACCATGCACTGATATCTCGTCATCTAAGCAGTGCACGTGCCATAAAACCATACTAATATTCGACATTTGTAGGAAAAAACTCAATAACCAAGCATTAGTAAAATAAGGTTATGTTTACAATAGGAGTGTTGTTAACCCATTTTAATCTATCCGCTTGGTGACGTTGTCTAGTGTAAGCAATAGTAGTAACTTGAAACCCAAACAGTGCACACCGATATTGTTTTGTAACCTTCAGCTATCGTATTTCAGTTTATCTTAAGTTTATACTCATATTCGTTAATCCTGAATATGGCAGACTAACAGTTTTAAATAACAATAGCAATATACTTAAATACAATAGATTCTATATATAGTAATCGCTGTCAGTTGTTTGTGTTGCACAGCTGACTTCGAGCTTCTGTATACGTTTTAGAAACACATTAATACCGAGTATGAACGAATAAAAAAAGACGACAGTCAAGCATCGATGGATATATCTAAGCTCGCACTTGATACTCTTGCCAAGGAAGTAAACCGAAACATAGGAAATGGACACTACTTAAAACCAGGTGGATATCAAGAATACAAACGGAATGTTGAACAACTTGAAAAACGTTACAACGCCACTCAAGATCTTGGACGGGAGGTTTGTAGATGAAGTCAATATTTAGTACATTAACGTTTCTTCTAAATCATGTATTCAGCTAGTACTTCAGCTTTACTATTAGATCGACTTTTCTGAAGGACAACAGAGATGATGTCATCACTTGATCGTCGTCGTCGTTGTCGTCGTCGTTGTCATCGTCGTAGTCGCTGCCTGCGTCCCCTGGTTAAACTGTGTATGTTAGCTTGTAGCTCCCAACCCACATTTCATAATGGATTGAAACTTCACACATGTATTCAGCACCATTAGTTGACACCACGGGGTCAAGTGATATTAAATAAGAATACAAGTCGAACAGGAAATGCAGCTTTCAAAGAATACAGTAAACACCAAAACACGCAAAACGACAGAATGACAATGTTAATAAGGAATAAAGGCATATAACCTCACAAACACAAACGTTTACAATAGGGCTAAGGCCTTGGAACTGTCTGTGGCAAAAATACCTCTGGGTGTTTTTACCAGGTTCTAGGGTGCATCAAACCTCACATTTACCCTGTATCATCCCAATAAAATGGGACATTGTAAATAAAGAAATCCCCGCAATGAAATATTCTCTAACCAATAAGGCAGCGTTAATAGGCAATACAAATAAAACACAAAGATCCTCGTGTATATATAAATACATAAGACAATATCCTAGAAAGTCACAAAGAAGATTATCAGTGACTTGGCAGAAGCTAGAGCAACAAGAGAATAAGCCAATGTGGGCACGACAAGACAATATTGCAGACAAACATAAAACGTCACCGTCCTTTTGGGCTTTAGGTAGACGTTATCATAAGGTCCACAGCCTGTCCGGTAATCGCAAATTAAAGCGGAAAGCATAGTGGCGAACTGTAAATGGGTCCACCACCAAGCATGCAGGCGTTGCAAAATGATAGGTCATAACCTCTTTTGATTAACCATTTAATAAGCTTAACAAAGATAGTATGAAAGTGATCATGACGATGGATCTTACGAAGTTTGTAAGTCACAGCACCATAGTATGAATTACTTTTATATTTGGAAAGAAGATCAGGGTTACGACAGCACAATTTTGCACAGATTTTATGAAGTTTATGGTAACGGTAGCCTTGATGGAGTAGCATTTTAGCTATACAAAGATTACGAATATTAAATTCCTCAACTCGAGTACAAGTTATAGAAAAACGAAAAAGTTAAGACACATAGACCCCATAAGAAGTTGTTCGGCGGAATATCCCCATCTAAATGGGGATATTTAACAATATCAAAATTAAAATCATCTCTCTTTTTATAGATTTTGCTAACTACTTCAGCATTTTCAAGGGAGAGATGTAAAGCGAGAAAATATGTGTTTTTATGAGAAATATTGGCTTTGTTAAGTTGAAGTTCTTTAGGATATATATTATTAACTATAGTAGAAAAGAAAGGGTTGTCAATGTTCAATATGCCATCCAGATACCGAGAGGTGTCATTAAAGGCTGCAATTTAATCTGCCTGGGTATCTGATTAAAGACTCAACGTGTAATCTCTTTCATAGCAATATAAAAACAAATCTGCGACAAGGGGTGCACAGTTCGTACGCACAGTTCGTACCCATAGGGATATCAACAATGTGTCTATAAACTGTGATATCTGACGAAAATATTAATAATATAAAAATAAGTGATTGACAAACGTCATGGCAAGTCCACATAGTGTAATTGTCCAAACTGGCGTTAGTAAAAAAACGCTTCAATATTGTTACAGGCCAAAAGCTGTAATGTTTTCCCTAGAACAAGTTGTTTGAATGAGAGCAATATGTTTGTCTTTGATAAGGTTGTGTGATAAAGTTGCATATAGTGTAGACAAATAGGAAGTAATTATAGATGAAACTTTACGTTTATTACAAATTGTATCAAGAACGTCGCCTGGATTTCTAATAGACCAACATAAATTAATCCCAGAGTTTTCATAAGCTTTATCACAATATTGTTTAACGTGATCTTTAGCGGCAGTAAGAAAATATGTTAAAATAGTTGAAATATTTGCAGTGGTGCAAAAATTAGAATTGGAAATGAAACGGGCTTTATATGGTTGTTTGTGTATTTGGGAATCCAGTACATCGTTGGAGGTCTGTTTTGCTTTTCGTCTACCCCAGCCTTGATCATCTTGCAGTGAGTAATGGAATTTGTGTTAATGGAATAGTAAAGACGCCCAAACTCGACGACCCGGCTAAAAATATATAATTGTAACGAATTCTAACATGTCGTCTACTGGAAATTGTAACATAATTTAAGAATACAATCATTTATATCAATTCATTTGATGCTTTAATAATACCTGGTTGTTTTGTCCACAGACCTAATAACATTATCAATATGTCTGTTTTCGTGTTCTAACTACACCTTTATTAAATCATATGTACAACTGCCAGCAATGTGAACCCGATATCAATTAATATTGATGATTTAATAACATGAATACACCGTGTCTTGTTTTCCACTACGAACAGTATCATAAATACTAATTCACTCCAGTCAAATGCGTAGCTTATTTAATTATTGTGCACATTTCATATGAAACTTTGTTAACTTTAACTTTGTAAACTTTATTTTCAAACTGGTTAATTTCACAAATCAGAGAACAAATAAAGCAAATTACAGCAATAACATACATGTATATATACATAACACACTAACGGAACTACTAGGAAACGACTATTTACATATTATTAATGATAGTTGTGTAAAAAAGTACATTAGTCAAGAAAACTCCATTCACGTTTAACTATACTAAAAAGAGTATGATAATGGACCTTTGGAAACGGCCGAGCATGTCACATACGAAATATTGCAGTCTCGGTTTCATTGCGACTGTTCATGAGCGGTAGTGAAATGTGCTAGCTACCGCTCACAAGAGCGAAATGAACATAATGGAATTTAGTTGGGAGCAGCGGTCATGAAGCCTGCGTATCAAAAAAGTAGACAACATATCCTGATGGTTAAATAATACCCAGAGCCTTTTATCGGCCGGAGTAGTGGAACCACAGAAATCAAACATTAAGTAAGAAAACGAAAGAAACTGAAAATGTACCACCAATAACTAAACATAAGTATCGGACTCAGCGATCTCCAAAGATCGAATGAGTAACAGTACTGATTGCAAGCGCGGGGAGACGTTTTACTGCCGCCATACTGCACAAGCAACGCCACTGTGCTATAAAAAAGAGTATGATAATGGACCTTTTGAAACGGCCGAGCACGACACATACGAAATATTGCAGTCTCGGTTTGATTGAGACTGTTCATGAGCGGTAGTGTATTATGCTAGCTACCGCTCACGTCCTCTAACCCCGGGTTGAGCAGAACTCAATATTCATAAAATCAATACTACAAAATGTTAACGATCCCAAAATGGCATGCATATGGCGGTGGACATGGAGTATACTGCTTTCCCATGTCGTACGGCGTATGGTCCCAGTATCTAATAAAATTAGATGCCCCGAAAAGCGAAATACACATAATGGAATTTAGTTGGGAGCTTTTAGAACGTTTACATTGATTCAATGTATAACACTACAGATACTTATTTTACGGATAGCCATCTGTTTTGTATCATAATTTATATACTAGATTAACAATGTTATTCAGTGTGTTTGTATGTACTTACATATTTATACATAGACATTTAGCTATATATAACTGTTACAGAGTATTTATAAATTATTGGTAAATCTGGTAATGTTATATATGGAATACAATAGCAATTACATGATATGTAAATACAAGTATTTAAAAGTAGTTGAATAAACAACAGCAACAAGGCAAATAACAGTTTACTTGTGATACGCAGGCTTCAAAACCGCTGCTCCCAACTAAATTCCATTATGTTTATTTCGCTCTTCGGGGCATTTAATTTTATGACAATGTTAAACTGATACTTAACCAGAGTTTGAGCCAACTTGTGACTTGTATCCCGAAGTTAAGAATGTCTTACATTGGAATAATTACCATAGTCATTACAGTCAAAGTGTTGATTTAACTAATGCACATGGTGAGCAAAGTGCACTGTACACTTTTATTTAATATATATAAAGAATGCTTAAAAGTAATATCATGTTTGCTCTATGATGAATGTGTAAAAGTGCATGCATTTACTCTCTAAATTGTTTGACGTTGCAACCCATGTATATGTAGTATTTCATGGAGCAGAGTAAAATCTCGTACACATGATAATAATAATAATTACCAGTTAACATTCTATGCAACATTTAAATATATGAAAACATAACACGATGTCCAACACTATGAATTAAACTTTATGTCTTGAAGTCTGAACCAAAACGGTCAATGCCACTTTATGTGAACACAATTAGTATTAGAAAAAACAACAACCTAGAACACCCTATAAACCCCAATATTGTAAAACTATATAATGCAAAAAAAAGGTGAACCGATCGTTTTATCCTGAATTTCTAAAATGTGTTGTTGAGTCACGATATGCTGCTCAATACAAGTGGCAAACAGATTTAGACAAAGTCATAAATGCGGAAGACTTGAATATTTTTCCCAAGCAGCCTTTTAATATTGTAGACGATACCTATCTTAAATCCTTAGTTTGGAAATTCCGTTCACCGCTAACACAATTTCAAAATAATTAACTTTTCATCTAAAATAACGAGTGAAATTTATGTTGCGGACTTCTTTTCTACATCATTTGTATTTGGGCGATCATTTTAGTATAAATAAGCACTCATTACAGGTTTTGAGAAGTTGCTACTTGCATAATTTTATTGTGCTATCAAGTGTATTAAGTTAAAAAATACAAATCAATGGCCCAATTGATACATTTTACTGCGTTTTGTTACATGGCCTTTCCCCGCCTATACTCCCTATTCTGTCAGTTCTATTTAACGAGCAGGTATTTTATAAGACTATATCACTTGCTTGTATAGACCGAAATAAAGTAATAATACTGACCTTAACAACGACATATATTCCGTTATATGCCATTAACACTGCTGAATGGTATACTTATAGTGTTTTTAGTATCCGCCGGGCGCTCACCGACAATGTACACGGAGCGTTGAGTAATAAAATGGCGGGGATGTTTTTATTAAATGAAATTCTTAAATAAAAGTTAAAGATTGAAGAACTTTAAGGAGTTTTATTGCATACCATTCTTAGGACATTTAAGGTTATTTGTATTAAAATCGCGGTAATGGAAGTATGTAAGGTTGGTTTTTATTCATTTTAGCCTCCACTTGGGATCACAGCATTAGGGATATCAGTGGTTCCACAGAAGAATTAAAAAGTATTGCCAAGCCCCTTTTTCCCAAGCTTTGCAAACTGATATGAAGTTAATGAACTGTTGTATTTTGTGTTGTTTATCTGGTAAATATATATTTTGTGAAAAGTTTTTTTAAACATTGCCGAAACATCATGTGCACGTATGTTTTTCTGTGTAAAGTATTGATAGGATGTACAAAAGCCATGAAACAGATTAATATTTTAAACTTTTAGTGCGGTTTATTTACAGAATTCCAGGAGTAAATATCTATTTTCCGGGGTCTAATCAGGTAAATTTAATGATGTTTTGAATTTTTTCGCGACTCAATTTATGTATTTCTATCTGTAAAGTGGACAAATTGTTTTATACTTCAACGCTAATACTGTTAAAACATTAAGCACGTTTTACACATCACTGTCTGAAACAACGATTTATGAGTTTGAATTTGTGATAATTGAGAAGAATTTCTTTAGTTGTTTCTCCAAGTTCAATGAAAAACTACACTGTTTGATTAATATTACTTAACCTCATGTGTTTAGGGATTTTTAAATGATTAGTAATTAATTATTTCATAATTACCTTATAAATTATTAACTAGTATTAATAAGGTGAGCAAGTTTTCCCGTTGCTTTGCGAATGTTGATTGTTCTTAGTATCCACGTTCAGGTGATTCATGGCCAATTAGTTGCAACTAAGACACTATTTTATATGGGATTATTCAGTTAAGTTTAATAATACTGGAAGGCTCATGTGGTCCAATTTTTAAGGTTTTTACTTCCAACATCCCTACCCCACCCCTATACAAACAACACACACCCTCTACCTTCTAAACCGAAAGAGGAGACACAGTGGTGCAATAAGCTAGAGGTTCACCTATTCAGTAAAATCCATTGTCCCTATAATAAGCTAATCGCCACAAATCAACGTGTTTGTTAAAGTTGCCACTTGCCATAAGTAATTTTTACAAACACTTTTTAGCTTTATAAAGAAATTATATAAGACATTGCTCTCCATATAAGTGTTCTTATCTTCATCTTGTCTGAATTGTTTGACTTTACTATATTGTCTATAACAAGTATTGTCTACAGCATTCTTCGATGTATCGTGTGTTTAAAAATCAGTTATTTAAAATAATATTGACTTACAATAGTTTCGCATAAAAAAAATATAAAGTCAAATTAGGTTTCATTTAACTTAATGAAGAGGGAAAAGATTTAATAATAACTATGTCAAAGGAAGATAATGATAACTGCTGTATGCTTCAATTGCGAAACTAAACTTAAAATAAAGATAACAAGAACTTAAGGGATTTCGCTTAAGTTTGTCAAAAATGAGCCTTAACATACAAACTTACTGCCTAAAGCTATACTGTTCAATAGTTTTCATTGAAGTATGTAGTTTTTAAAAAATAAATAAAATTAACAAGTTAAACAAATCTGAAAAATTATATCAATAACTGTAGTTTCGCCCTGAAAAATTTCATCTACATCTTCAAATATTTAGCGCGAAATTATTGTAAGTCAAATAAAGTTCTTCAATGCATTTATGATGAAAATAAAATTGCTTCTCCTGTAAAATGTTCTAAAAGTGAGCTACAATAGTTTCGTGTTAAACCCTCGCGATACAATTTCATCAATATATAAGAATATACCGTGTTTGTAGCCGTTTTGTAACATTGGCAATTTTGAAGAAGACAACAATTTGTGTTTTTTTCGATCTTTGCATTTGTACCGAGATTTTCGACTATGATATCCCTATTAACCCTGTCAACACGATTGTTTGATGAATCTCCGACATAATAATTTACTTCTGATATAATTTGTTTACTCAGCCATCTAGTTGAAGCTTTAAACTGTTTTTTGTTTAAAGAGTACTATAAAATCCGCGCATCTGCACGTGCTTGCAGAATGGAAACTACGTTGCTTCCAACACTAATTATTTATGGTTGGGCTATGCGGTCTAGGCACGTGAAATGATTCAGCGGCGCCCCTACTGGATATACTGTCGCAAAAGTCAATATTTCACAACTGCTTAACCCGTTTCTAACGTATTTCACATGTTATGACACTTTTTACCAGAAACGCTTTAAAAAGAAACTAGACGACGTCAGGTTTTTGACGGTATAAGGTGACATGATCGCATCATTTAATAGTTGGATTTTTAAGCGTCAAGCATTCAACTTGATTTGTGTCAAGTACGTCAGAATTGGGTGATTTACCGTCGCAAATTTGAGACGTTAACAAATGGAGTAACATGTTATACAATGGTTGCCTTATAATTACGTATCTCAAAGCTGCGTTTTGCAAAACTATACATTGTTCTCCACTTTTGAATATACCTTTAGTACACCTACTTTTATGTGTTATAGTTTTCTCGGGAGGCGTTCAAAATTACGTAGATGCAATCAGCTCTAGCGATTTCCCTTGTATTGAGTCTGCGACTGAGCATTTATTTAACATTGATAACAACAAAGCAGTTGATAAAGCTTTTTTCGCGGAAAGCAGAAGAACGAGAAGTGAACAGCTAACTCAGGTTAACAGTTAACCTGAGAAAGTACCTTAAAACATGTGGATTTGAATCACAAGCTGTTATGTTATATATGTACGTTTAGTTTCTTTAGGTGATATAATTTGCAGGTATCAATTAGTAAGCAATTATAGACGATAAACATGTCATTTTGTTTGGTTTGAAACTAGCTTATTCCGTAATATAATGGCAACTGTGTTCAAATGAAATGCTAAAATCTGCAACTACTTAACGCAAGTCTAATCAAATAGCATGCTAACTGTTGCATACGAGGGTCATTCAATAAGTTCTGTCACTAACGCGTTTTAACAAGTATGTTCTCGTTGTGAGTGTTGATGTTTGGTACCAATGAAAGAGAGTTTCAATACAATTCCATTGATGGTAAAATGAATGCTGTATCGGTTGTGTGACGAAAGTTATGGAACATTTAATACCCATCACTTATACATACTGAGGCATTTTCGTCCTGAGTTTTTTTCAGTTATGTTAATTGTTACTTTTTTAAATGTCTGTTTCTCTTTAAGTATTTGTCGAAGACCTTTGAAATTTCTCATACATTACCAGTTATATCTGTGCATTACAAGATTCAGAATGTAAGCATGGTAAATGAAAAGGTATTGTCTTAGAAATTAACATTTTAAGCTAACGTGTAAAATTAAATTAATGATAAATGGACATTAAATGGAAGGGCAGTCTTATGAAATAGCATTTTTGGATGATCAATATTTTCACTAAATATTGTACAAAATTGTACACTAATGTGTTGAATATGAAATTTAAACTCTGAAGGACTAGGATTTGTATTAAAATATGAAAACATATTAATACTATGAGAATAATTACGACATTTAAAAGATATATAACATTTCCGTAAACAAAATGAAGAAAATCAGTGTTATTTCTGCTAAAATTAAGTGATATGCATTCACTTATATCTGGTTTGCAGCAAGACCTTTCCGAATTATTGACAATCATTTTCATGGATTATGGGCGAATAACAACAGATGGCGCACAAGAAAATTTGAAAGCATAGAATTATTCAAATATGTTTTACAACGTTTTGTAACAAGGACATTTTCAGAGATCCAGTACCCAAAAATTGTGGTAGGGGGAGGTAATTCAGGGGTAGAAATAACAGGAAATATTTCATTTTTGTTGTGGAATTTAAGAGAGCGAACCCGATAGTACTATAAATACACTACTTTATCTCAGTGTAATATCCAGTTCAAAGGATATATGCCTAGTGACAGAACGTTTTGAAGCACCCTCGTACATATTTGGATATAATATCAACTTTATATATGTGTTAGGATAAATGCAACCGAGAACTTCAACAGACAGCTACAGAAGACAATTAAGCTGAGAAAATCTAGACAAGAACTTGACAAGCTGTACAAAGATGTACATGTTTGTAATTACCCAAAACCAGGCGGATATAGAGAATACAAAGCAGACGTCATACGAATTATAATATAGTATGACAACGCCACAGCCATTGGGCGAAATATTTTGACTTGTACTGATGTTTGTAGAGCGTTTTCTTTCCATCTCGATAACATATGAATAAGATCCGTTAAAACTGTTTACCGCCATGTTGTTGGTATTCTTAGGGGTACTAACTTTGCGCCATTTGTCTCAGATTTGTTTTTGTACTGCTATGAACTATGTTTATTTTGAGTTTGTCACCTGTTAGTGAAGTTATTGATGCGTTTAATAATACATATCGGTATCTAGATGACATACTCAATATTTATAATATTTTCTTGGGTCTTATGGTTACTAATATGTATCCACCAGAGCTCATGTTGAATATAGCCAACAGTTCGGATACGGAAGCAGCATTCATTCCTCTCTCAATTTCTAATGATTTCATACATACTAAAATCTATGATAAGATAAGACGTCAACTTAATTTCGTTAATCCGCACCTGGGTGGCGATTTACCTCGTTCTACACCATACAGGATTTATATCTCCCAGCTCATTCGTTTTGTTGGAGCTTGTAATGATGAATAATATTCACAGAAAAAAATATTCAAAACCTCGCTAATATCTCATTTGTCCGAATACGCGTAAGAATATTACGCCACATGCTTCTGACGTAACGACTGACGAAGCATCGAGCATATTTGGGACGTGGTGTCCGTCAGGATGATCCTGTCCAAAGTGTTCAGGACCTTGCAGCAGCACTTGTCCGCGAATGGAACGCATTAGTTCCAGACTTCGTCAGTCGTTACGTCAGAAACATGCGATGATATTTTGTGTGAACGTCAAACAAATATGTTATTAAAAGTAAATCGTGCTGCAATTGTTAGTTCTTTCTTACTGTCTCAGATTTTGCAGGGAAACAAAGTGGATACTTTTCATTTTTGCTGAGTATATATTAAGAATGTATAATATACATATATATAAGAATGAGAAAATGCATAATATATATAACAACCTTCAACAAGCACTGGATCCCCGAGGGAATACGAACATTTTAGAATAATCTCATATAGGGGGGAAACAACTTACCCTATATATATATATATATATATATATATATGTATACAAAATAAAACCAAGCGTATTGCCATATTGTTGACATTATTTCTTAAGTTTGTGAACCTTCAAGGCTGCTCTCTGTCCAAAATAATTGTATTCTACATTCAATTTGTCTGACTGATGTTTAGAAGTAATCAAAACGCATAACCTAGTTGTTTTAAGTGCAAACATGGAATAACAAATGGTATTGTTTGAGAAATTATCTCATGCTTTAATGCTTATATTTACTTCGGGCTGATCTGTTTGGCGGAGTTAAATTGCAACACGCTGGTATTTTAACAAGAAGCCAATAAAAAGTGTGTAACATGAAGTAGACATGCAACTTATGTACATATTGATTTCTAGGTTAATTCAGGGAGTAAGTATACTATCTCCCTGGTTAGTTGTATTACAAACCTTTCTTAATCAAACATGTATAAACGTTCCAAAATTATATAATGTTTGACTTTAATAATTAACAGAAAATCCACGTTTTCAAGTCATTTGTCACGGATCGTCGCAATGAACGCAAACTGATTCGCAATGCAGACGAACTATTAACAATAGAAGAAGAAAGCAAGTTTGGTAAGTCAAATTAGCTATATGTATTAAAACCATAAACACCAATAATATTAAAAATAAAAGCAGTTGCTAAATGTATGTCGGATTGCTTGGAATGATTTTCTGGCGTTGCGCAGTTGGTGCCGGGGCGGATTCGTAACCGCAAGCCCCGGGTTCAATCCTCCGTGGTGCCACTGATTTTCGTAGATGTGTTCTTGGACTCTTTCCTTTAGCCTCGTCCGTCGGATGGGGACGTAAACCGGGCGGTCCTGTATATCGGTCTATCCTCCGAGCACGTTAAAGTACCATAGGAATATATTCGATAATAGGAGTAGCGTACGGTTCCCAGATTCCTATGTATCCTTCCACTCTCTCTAGGGCGGCTAAAATAACCTATACTGTGTTGATGAACCGTTAAACAACATTCAATTCGGACATGTGGTCTACTTAATTCTAAAATTGGTGCTATAACATTTGACGTGTTCGTATTTGTGTTCAGCCTTGCATCGTGGTACGTTAACGGTTCATGCTAATGAGTGTTGCCCGAGGTTCTGAAACTGAGATTATTGTTGAATCAGCAACTAAGTGTTTTGTATTATATAGTTTGCGATGGGGGACGAATCATACCTCGGTATTTTCCGTTCAGCTCGTCGTTCAAGCTCAATTGCATCGTCCTTTTCGGTAACTGTATTAACATACCAGATTACTAAAATCAATGAGGCAGTTTTGTTGTTTGGTGTCATACGGAGAATACCGAAGCAACAACAATCATCACATGACATATTTGACGTCACCATACAAAACAATAGGCAGCAACATTAATCAAAGTAATATTATATGTCATGTTTGGAACAATGTGAAACATATAATCTCAAATCCGTGCCTATGTGTTATTAAATACTATAAGTAAAAGAACCAACACCTTTTATAAAGCTATACATTTTACACCATATGTGTCACATTAATGCCATTGATCCTCTCATTTATCTTCGGACAATTGAAATCAAATAAAACTATATTAATTTATTAATTTATTACTTAGCAACAAAGATTAAGAGGATGGTAGAAACCGTTGTAGACAATCCTACAGTCCGCGGTGTAGTAGGCGGGAGTATTGGCGGAGGTCTCGGAGGCGTTATAGTACGACAAATCACAGGAAAAGTAGTCAGTACAATAGTTGGAGTGGCGGGAGGTGCAGTCACCGGTGGGTTTCTCGGCGTAGCTTCAGCTAGCTGGTTTGTTTGGAGTAATCGGGACTCTATTAAGACTCGTAAGTATGCAATAGCAAAATAGTATGGTGAATAATAAATACACACGGAAGTTTTGCACTTTCTTAAATTTGTTGCGAAGATTTTGAAGGAGGCAAACATGTTACTCTTTGTACACATATGCAAACATACAACTACATGGAAAACTGCAAATTATTTTTGTGTAATATCTCCAGAGTACTCAAATGCCAAATGTTCAGAACCAATCAGTTTTATTCGGTATTAGTTTCACATATTATTTTTTCGAAATATTTAAAAACTGTATGGTTTAAAAATGTTACCTTATATAAGGCTCGAACCTTCGGTTCAATAGACACATAGTAGACGACGATAGTATATAACAAATGCCACGATCTGCAATCTGATTCGTTCCGATAATTGTGGTATGTGAACAGTCTCAATACGTCTGAAAAAAATAAATCAATGTGATAGTGTACATACTCAAATGCTAATTTCAGTATGAAACTAAAAAATTATACTATTTAATTTAGAATTGATTTGTGTGCATTTTTGAATGTTTACATGTTTTAAACATCAAGTAAACGTAAATGTTCATGTATACAAGTGAAAGCAGATGTTTCAAATACCAAATCACAGTACATGTCATTATTATTATTTAAATATTGAAAAGTGACTAAGACATGAATAGCTGATGTGGTTAACGCAACATTTCGCATTTTTTGAAATTCAAGAGGTGTAAAACGTCCTCGTGCAAAATGTGTTTTAACTGAAAGAAGTAAAGCAACTTGTATGCAACTGTTTATCACCATATGTTAACTTTTGGGACAAAGAGACTTGTGTACTAATATAAACTACAGTCTTGATTTAAACGGGTTAAATAAAATTGAAAAGGTGTGAAATGAGAAGCTTGGGAATCGTCGAACATGATCAATTAAAAAAATAGTGGAGTCTCGTTTTGATTCAAACTGTTCATGAACGGTAGTGAAATGTGCTTGCTACCGTTCACGCCCTCTAGCCCCAAGATGAGCAGAACTGAATATTTAAAATGCCATTAGTACAGAAATGTTAGCCTTTTCGAAGATGGTATGCATATGACGTTGAACATGGAACATTCAAAGAGATAATTTCACACCATTCAATGGACAGCGGCTTACGGTCCCCGTTCTAAGAAACAGCTTTGCCCTAAACGAAAAGAACAATGGGCGAGAAAAACAAATTGAAATTTAGTTGGGAGCAGAGGTTATGAAGCACTTATCATGTCGATCTGCATAACTCTGCCCGGAAAGAGGGTGCCTGAGATAAAACTTTATCTCAGCAGTTACGTTCCTATCCCGGCAAGTGCACTTCTTTTGATGACGACAATACCTCTTTTGATGACGTCAGGGTACACTTGATGCCTTCTGGGTAGTTTTGAACGGAAAACAATGTGAAAAAACGGTAAATTAAATCATTTTAAACGATCAACATGATACATAGAATATCATGCTAGTGTCTGATTGTATCCAGTTTATCAGGTTCGGCACAGCCTCGGACTTCATTTTTTTCTCAGCCGCACCATATAAACTGAATATGATCAGGCACTAACATGATATTCTCTAAATATGTCACAGATAACAGTCAATAGTCTAAATTAAAAAGCAGGCAATATGAACAATATATTGCGTTTTAAATGTGCATAGTATAGTAGATTTTGTAAACGTCTGCCAAGGTACTATCTATATGTAATTATACTGTACAAATGTTTTAACGCGATATGAATATTTTCTTCCATATTGTAGTCTATATAATGTTTAATGCATAAAATAATTTACTTCAAGAATTGGAATGAAAGATAACTTTCAGAACATACTGTATAACATAAAGCAATATTAATCAGTCATTTCAATAGTCTTATAAGAATTTAATTTTTTAACTTTTAATCAATGAAGAACAAATAAGTGTATCTTACATAACATATTGATCAGATACGAGTCAGAAATTATTAATGTTAATTTAAGCAAACATTTAAACATGCTCTTAACCTAGAATTGCATCGAAAACTCACTAAGCAAATTTATGTCGTTTTCTTTCCATATCATTTGGAAATAAGTGTGCGTCTGCTACTTTTATCTCTTGTTTGTGTTTGTTGCTTCCAAGGGATCACCTTTTAAGTATTTATTAATCATATGTATTAAGTTATATAGACATAAACAATCATGTTGAGTTGAGACATTCGTTATGTATGATATTAATGTTAAAAATATTCACAATACCGTTCCACCGTATTATGTTTATTGTCATATGTTAATGTTTGGAAACTATAGATAAACTTCGTCAGTTACTAACCTACGTTTAGGTCATTGGCCTGTTTTGGGATTCACTGATCTAATCAGCCCTGAATTGCTCTATAGGCCTGTTCGTTATATTTGAATATTATGTTTACTACCCATGGTACAGGAAAATTGATCAGCTATGCAAAGTGTCAACACATTAGTTCTAATCATGTTTTCGTAAACGGTTTGGAAAAAAGAAAATGGTAAAACAGAGGGAAAGTGCGAAAAAACAATATGATTTAGATCCAAGATTTTAAGGTTATTATATTGGAATTGAATATTCGATTTTACTGTTAAATTCTCCACATGCTACCAATCAGGAGTGTTATTTGTACTTGTCCTTTTGGATTTATCAACGAGCCCAATATAGGTGACTTTGCAGCAGAATACCGCCTAAGCCGGTGCTAGGCTGTTGGAGGTATTGCTTCTTACAATACTTCCCATGAACAGTATTTATTAACTTTCGCACTAGCGTTCGTTTAGTGCAAAGTGGCGACTGTACAATGTATCCCAGTGCTACGTATTTGTAGTGTTATTTTTACTGGTACTTTGGGATCAACGACCTTCCTACGTTACCATTCATGAACTGACTCAACAACCCCGAGTCTGCAACTTTATTCTCCTGATTGTGTTTGTTACCTCCAAAGCATATCCCTTATCAGTATGTATTACAAATCAATGGCATGTGCTATATGCCGGAGCAATGTTTGCAGGTAGAGGCGAAGAATATGTTTGCTTTTTGGATAAGGGCATATATATGAGAAAATAAATACATATATGTATGTTAGATTTAGTATTTGCATCACGGGCTAAGGTCAACATTAATGGACAAATATCCAGTACTCCAAAATTACCGGGATGTATCTAAATATTAAATGTTAAGATTATGCGTACGAGGAGTATCAACTTTTAAGAAACAAGTAAAAACATGAGAAAACGCGTATCAGTCAATAAAAACTCATGGTATGGAAAACTGGTGTAATAAAGTCACATGTACCATTGCGCTATTGACTAATATTGAGGTAAAACAATTCCTATTTAAGCACCAAAATGACGCTTCTGTATTAAAAAAAGAGTATGACAATGGACCTTTGGAAACGGCCGAGCACGACACATACGAACTATTGCAGTCTCGATTTGATTGTTCATGAGCGGTAGTGAAATATGCTAGCTACCGCTCACGCCCTCTAGCCCCGGGTTGAGCAGAACTCAATATTCATAAAAAATCAATAGTACACAATTTTAACCATGCCGAATATGGCATGCATACGGCGGTGGACATGGAGTTATATGCTTCCCCATGTCGTACGGCGTAAAGTCCCAGTATCTAATAAAATGAAATGCCCCGAAGAAGTCTACGGGAAGTTAATGACATCCTTTGGATATCTACTAAACTAGCTCACAAGTCGCCCCATACTATCAATAGGTAATACGATGTTTAACGACTCTGATTGTTCGAACGTGCAAACATGTTTTTCTTGTCTTGCAAATAATAATTACATTAAACCAATTGAAACGTTCCATTTTTATAAAAAAAATATATAAGTATACCTAAATGTATTATTGCTATAATTTACAATTACGTTGGGTCATGTTCTCCATTCCATTCCATTTCAGGTTACCTAAGAGGAGTTGCATCCATAAGTAGCTGGAGAAGAGGAACACATGACCATAGTGATTAGCGTGGTTCGAATCAACTACACCAATGTTTTTTTTTTGGTGTGTATTTAGGTACAACAATTCTCTTCGCTTCATCCATCAGATATATCGGACGATCTCGTGAATCGGAGTTTATCATCTGAGCGTCTTAAAGACACACATAAATATTTCGATAGTAAAAGTAGTTTACACCCACCCCAAATCCCCACCAACCCCATCCCTATCACGTGTCCAATGTGTTATATCCCTCTCACTTGAGTAACATAGGCCAGTGTGTTGAGACGATAAAAAACAATTAACTACATTTGCTTATAAACTTTTGAATGAATTGTAAAGCGAACGGATTTTTTTTCTGCTTCCAGTCTTGTTTGTGTTAGTTATATTTGCTTTACTTCTCCCCATTGGTAAGGCATATACAAGCAAATTAAAACATCCTTAATGCTACAGAGTCTCAGTATCAATCGATTTCTTCTTTGTGGGCGTGTCGATATTTGTAACTTCATGTTCACCAGCTCATGTCGAAATCGGCCATTTAAGCTATCAAATATAAGGCAGGACATCATTTATTTATAGACATCGACCAGTGCACATCGTGCCTGTACACAGGTAACATTATGATTTACAGAAGAAAACAAGCCTCTTTCGGGACTCGAACACACGACCTTCTGATGATTTCAAGTCTGATGTTTTATCCACTGGGCAATAACGTCTCTTGAGAAAATGGTATACAAACTACCATTTATTATGAGGCAGAATAACTTAACATATATGAACACAACTCAAGATGAATCCAAAAATATATAGTCCATCTTGTCGGGTGTGTAAATTAACATTGCCTGGTGTAACACTATATGTTATCAATATGAAATTACGCCTCAAAACAATCATATATAGACTTGTTATTTAGCGCTTGATGAGTTTGTGTGCGCACTAGTTATTACGTAATGCATATTTAGTGTTAATACTGCTAACACATACCAATAAATAGCCGTGGTTTAGTGGTCAAACGGACGGCCATCACAAGTTAAAAGCTCAACGCCTGTGGTTCAAATCCCGTTCCGGGCAAGTACTATTTGATCACATATATTCTGAAGCCTTATATTTATCGATGTTACCTGTACGAAGGCTAAATAAAAATGTGATATTTTACGCATCGATTTTTGCCTTATATACCGACTATTAGGGTGTTCGTCGATTTGAAACTACTTCACACGTGTCTCATTCATATTCATGAGTTATTACCAGTTAAAATAAAGACTATGTAGCTTTAACCGTTAATCATTAAGTATCTGAACACATACTCGTACTTTAAACAGGAATATTCAGTGAAATTCGATATTGCAGCATTACTTGATCAAAAACTATGCCAAACGCAATCTCGGATTTTAAGCTGCAAATGTACCTGACACCATTTTATGGCAGTTACTGATATCAGTATTTCCGATAGTATATGTTCTCACAATAGTGACACTGAGTTATTGATGCCAAACTCCTTACTATAAGTTTCGTTTTAAAAATGCAAGAGCACTATTTCGAATCGTTAGGGATACGCTATAGCTTATATATTACTAATTATCGAAGTGATGCTATCAAGCTGTGTAAACACCAAGCGTACATGTATATACCACCCTCACGCACGGTATTATATACTGAGCAAAAAAAATAGCACCCCTTTTTCTGTCCCTTATTATATAGACAGCAAAACAGGAAATAATTTATGATCTATATTGAATAATTAAGAAGACCAACACCAATAGTTCAAACAAAATATAGTTTCGAAAAGTTTTGTACACAGGGGAGTTATCCCCCTTTTTCTTAAACCATGCATGTTTTGTAAAAACATATTAAATCTACGAACTAAATTTGACCAAGACAATATTCTCTATACGTTGCTTCCGAAAAGAATAACACAAAAACAAAACACCGATCGTGTAGGTAGCAACTGTTGATTATCAAAAATCATCAAATTACCTCCCTTTAAAGATTTCATAGCATCCATAAAAAATATTGCTTTGCAAAAAATGAAACTGTTTAATGGAATATTTAGCACTTAGTGAAGTGTGCTTACACATATCAACACTGTTTTAATTAAAGCGCTGCATAAGCTGTCCTTAAAATACTGGCATATGAGAATATCAGCCAAAAAAGGGATACTTTCTTTTTTTGGTGAGTATATCAAGTCACCTTAATTCAAAACATCCAAACTTCAATGCAATGAACATTATTTATTAATATGTGTTCGATCATTCCTACGCATCTCAGCAGTTTTAGTAACTAGATTGCATACATATATGAGTATGGTTTCGTAAGGCCTGGTCATTACAATCATTACGGTCATTACAGTATCTATGTTAACCGTTACGTATGTGCCATTAGCTTTAAAATGTATAATTCTGTCTGGAATTGTTATGTTAGTAAAATTATCGCAATTCATTGTTATTTTCCGGGGTAAGATGTATCCGCAATATGTATATTTTATATAAAGACAAAACAAAAAAGAGTTTTGATGTGTATGTAATATGTGTCAAAATACTTGACCTTGACAAACATATTATTTTTTACAAACACTATGGACTAACTATACAGTTTGTATGCACATATTATATTCTTCATTGTACGAATTGGATGCGATGGTAAACAAAAAACAACAAACGTTCGTTCAGCCAATCACTTACATTTAGGATCGAATGAAGATTTAACTGACTTTCAAACTGTATAATCAACTTCATTTTCCGGAAACAGATTTACACTTGAAAATCCTTAATGAACAGACCATTGAATCGTAATATTGCCCCTGGTTATACCTCTGCTAATAGTGTAATGTTGTGTGGGTCAATATGAAATCCTTCCGTTGAGTAAATATCACAAGTGACCTCAATAGAAGTAGATAGTTATATAATATTTAACACAAGCAAGGTTTAACGCAAGTCTAAAATAGCTGCCGAGAGATAAGAAGTTGACATAATAATATATCAAGTCACGTGTGTTAAAACAATATTGAAAACAAAAATGTTGACACGGAGACATAAACACGCCACGACCGTTTTTTCTTACATTCTTCTCGATTTTTAACATAAGTTCTTCTTATGACGTAGAAAAGTTTGAGTATTTAAATTAACCCTAAGGCCATGTATTGGTCAATTATCTGGTAATAGTAGAGCAACTATTCAACAATAACCAGCACAACAACCACAGTTGGACACATAATTGAATAAACGCTGACATGAATATGCAAATTAACCAACCAGATTGCAGATCGTTATCAATAATACGTACATATCATGCAACTGAAACTTGCGCAAGATTAGTGTCAGGGTTCCAGCCCCACATAAATAATCATGAAACCAAATCATGTTATAATATTTGAATAATATTGTTTGAAACTACATGGAATAAAACTGATTGCATTCAACCATTATGTATGTGAGCGTTCTGTATAAAACGCATAGAAGCATCTTGCGCGTTACAGTGAGGGGAAACATGGCAATCCTTCCTTTTTTAAAACTCGCGGTGTCCCGGTTTGGTTTGTGTATGTGTGTGTGTGTTCGTGCGTGCGTACATGCGTGTGTGTGTATGTGTTTAACATAACTTGTATTTGTTCAATCATTAATATTAATTATAAGAATAATATAAAGCAAACAACTAAGATCTGATGCCAATAATATACTTCAAACTGTGGGTGGATTAACGAAGTAAAATTAAAACTCGAATTTGTCTTCAACTACGTGTATATGTAAGCAGGATTAAACCCAAAACGATACTGGTTTAATAAATAATAATGCTTGATAAAGTCTTCAGTATTGCAGTGTGTCGATTTACGACCTTTAAATTGACTAAATGCTCAAACCACGCTGTTCAAGAGTATGTTAAACAATAATTTCAAATTATCCATAATACTCATGATGAATTATATCAAATTACACAAAACAATGTATCAATTGTTTTACTTTTAATTATGTCTATAATTATTTATTTATATATTATTTGTTTGCATTTCTTTCTTTGTTTTTTTTGCTTTGTCTGTTTATTTGTTTGTTCGTTTGTTTATTTATTTATTGTATTTATTGATTCATTTATTTATTTATTTATTTATTTATTTATTTATTTATTTATTTATTCATTTCTTTTTATTTTATTTGATTCATTGATTTATTCATTTATTTGTTTGTTTATTTATTCTTTTATATATTTCTGTTTATTTAAATTTATTTGTTAATTTATTTCAACATTTGTTTCATTTATTTCATTAACAGTTCCACTTGGTGGTTGTTGCCTAGAAGCACCGCCGTGCTCCCCTGATAATCGATCTTTCGGAAAGGTGAAATGCGAGCAACCTGATGATTCATCCAGTACGGATGGTACTCCAAACAAAACTTGCCAATGCAACGAAGCTAACAATTTGATACTGTCTGATGATGAATGCGTTTGCATGCCAGGCTATTCCGAGAATACAGAGATGCAAAACGGCCAAGAAACATATGTCTGATGATGAATGCGTGTGCATGCCAGGCTATTCCGAGAATACAGAGATGCAAAACGGCCAAGAAACATATGTCTGCCTGCCTTTATAAAAGGTTAAATGTAAACGTTATTTTCTTCTTTCAGAATGTCTATTTTGCTTAACTTCAAACACACATATTGGTAGAATTTTACAGGTGTAGTTAATTTGGATAAATCAAAAATACCTTGAACAATAAAAAAAAATACCTTGGTGATATTGAAAAAATTATTGCATTCTCTAAGAACAAACTTGAACAACACAAAGACCCTATGGAACTTTATTTACATTTGCGAAATAAAATAGAGATAGAAGGTTAATTAGTAACGATGTATTTTGTGTTTGTGATGTCTTATTTGGCCTTTTATTTATCTTTAAATGTGTTCTTTGTTTCTGTGTTTGTGGTTGACTGTCGTCCTTGAAAGCTGCTTTTCCTGTTCGATTTTTATATATATATTTCCATAGATATACTTCTTACTATACTCATACTATAATATTGTTTTCTATCTTTCTATTATCTACCTTTCTCTCAAAATAGTTCTATTAAACGTTGTAAACTAAACCTTTTCTTTATTAGGTAATAATAGTAATTCATACAAAAAATGTGGATAATCTACATGATAAACAGAATATTATGTCACTCCTTTAACTATCAAGTTTATTAGGCTCGGCACGAAAACGAAGAATGGCGAGGCTCTAACGAAAACGAAAAATGGCGAGGGCCTCGCCATTCTTCGTTTTCTAAGCGTCGCCTAATAAACTTGATAGTAAAAGGCACTGACATAATAGTCTCTCTATAAACGACGTAAAACCACATACACACGTAGCTCTTGTAGATGCAGTGGTGAATATTAATTTTAAAGAGTGTCCCTCCCATATACCTTTTTTTTTAAAAAAAACTGTGCCTCCCGTGGTGTGGCCTAATTTGACCAAAGATCACAATTTGAATACATAGGAAGGGTTAGCTTATACATGTACTACAAGGGTCATTCAAAAAGTTCTGTCACTAACGCGTTTTAACAATTATGTGCTCATTGTGAGTGTTGGTGTTTGATACCAAATTAACGAAATTTTCAATACCATTCCATTGATGGTAAAATAAATGCTGTATCTTTGGTGTGACGAAAGTTATGGAATATTTAATTCACATCACTTATACACACTGAGGCATTTTCGTCCTGAGTTTTTTTCAGGTTTGTTAACTGTTACTTTTTTAAATGCCTGTTTTTCGTTAAGTACTTGTCGAAGACCTTTGAAATTGCTCGTACATTACCATTTATATCTGTGCATTACAAGATTCAGAGTTTAAGCATGGTAGATGAAAAGGCATTGTCTTAGAAATTAACATTTTAAGCTAACGTGAAATTAATTTAATGATAAATGGACATTAAATGGAAGGGCAATCTTCTGAAATAGCGTTTTTGGATAATCAATATTTTCTCTAAACATTGTACAGAATTCTACAATAATGTGTTGAATATGAAATTTAAACACTGAAGGACTATGATTTGTAAACAAATATGAAAACATATTAATACTATGAGAATAATTACGACATTTAAAAGATATTATAACATTTCCGTAAACAAAATTAAGAAAATCAGTGTTATTTCTGCTAAAATTAAGGGATATGCATTCACTCATATCTGATTTGCAGCAAGACCTTTCTGAATTCTCGACAATCATTTTCAGGGATTATGGGTGAATAACAACTGATGGCGTACAAGTAAATTTAAACGCATAGACTTATTCCAATAATTTTTACAACGTTTTGTAACAAGAACTTTTCAGAGATGCCAGTATCAAAAAGGTGTGGTAGGGGGAGGTAATTCAGGGGTATAAATAACCGGAAATTTTTCATTTTTGTTGTGGAATTTAAGACAGCGAACCCAGTAGTACTATAAATACATTACTTTATCTCAGTGTAATATCCAGGTCAAAGGATATATGCCTACTGACAGAACTTTTTGAAGCACCCTCGTACATGTATTCAATATATGATAGCTATGCCTAGTGTTTACAAAGAAGCAGATTTGTCAACCATTTCCCTATACAAAGTAGATAATAAAAGCGGTAACTTTTCTCGTCAGTATACAAAGGCCGATGTCAGTATATCAAAGGTGTACATACATGCTTTGTATTTAACAAACACAACTCGAGTTTGTGTTACTATAAATACATCGTTTGTCATTAACTGGAATTTACATTTTACATAATAAATTTATGATAAATTAATTTCTTTTCATGTTTTGTTTTGAATCTAAACCCTTTTTGGAGACCTAGGAACCGTTGAAAACAAGATGTATGGTATACGTTTATGGGTGTAAATCATGGGCGACAATGCGACATCCGACAGTGCGACATTGCAATACTACAATGCGATATTGTGATACGACAACTCGACATTACAATACGACAACGCGACATCGCGGCATAATTGTCGCAATGCCGCGATGTCGTATCGCCATGTCGAGTTGTCGCATTGTAGGGGATCGCGTTGTCACCCAGGACATAGCGACATTGTATTTGGCCCCAAACGGACACCGTAGGAATCAGTTAAATTGGTATACAAGCATTTTATGAGTCAAATATTGGTAAACAAATAGTTCAGCATAGAAAAGTAAATGTATTGGGTGAAATACACACTGTGTCTTGTTTCAGTATAAATGTTGTAAGTTGATTTTTATTATAAACCCGCTCTTGGCTCTTGCCAATATTTTTATATAATATATATATTTATCACATAAGGTGCCTTGTTAGCAGTGTCGAACACCCATTTAATATTATATTGTATGACCCACGTGTAATACAACTTGGAACGATTTTGACTGGTTGAGTTAAACCTGTAACACTACTCAAGTTTATTAACTGAAACTATTTTATTTATTACAAATTCACCCAGATCTGAGTCATAAACTTATTATTTGTGACAGCTTATACAAAAATGTACGTTATACAAAACATTGTCTTTGGTGTGTTAAAAAATTGGCGTAAACTGCTATTTGTAAAGAGGTAAATCTCGAACTCTCTTATACGCAACGTTATGTGTGAGACGCGAAGTTACGACGTCACATTGTGTGTCTGACGTCGTGGCGGTTCTATGTCCATCTGAATTAAATTTTTGCAATGTTATGTGATAGAAAGTATATTAAACTCGTTTCTTAAATCTTATATGAAATGGGAACTCGTGTAAGATCCTCTATATAGCCGTCCGTCTACATAATTATATCGTTCTCTAGATTTGAAAAATATTTTGAAAAAAAAATGACAATGTTTCAGGAATATATATTACGAGGTAGAACATTTGATAATGTTACTAGCTATTACCTTAGTTAAGTTAGTAGTCACTTGACAACAATTAAGTCATTTCTTGCGCTGTATGACGTCAAACGTTCTCAGCGTGTTCACTCCCGAGTGAGGACACGTTTTCCGTTATGGAACAAGAATTCAGAGATTTGATGATTACCGTGAAAATATTGGACATATCTGATGCTTATTAATGTAATGTGTATTGATGCATATGATGGGTTCAAATTACTGGTATATTTACCAAAAAGTATTTTATGGCATACAAACAAAAGACACACAACAATAGCAGTGCTTGGCTAATGACATAAGTAAAATGTGTGAATCTTTTACAAGCATAAACATATAATTGTTTATATTATGGTAAATGTCAACTGTTAGGTATTTGGGTTCGATCACTACATTACATAATACATACTATCGTTCTCGTAATATATTTAGTTATATTATTCAGATGATAGTATTTGTCTCTCTTTTGTGCGCACCAAACTAGACACATTTTCCCACGCATCATAATTTATATCTGTCTCGTGCAATACGCGGCTCTCGCCGACGCGATATTACACCGATCATAAACTTGCAACATGAGAACTGTGATACAAAGTATCCCTAGCCGGTCAAAACAGTTACATAAGAAACAGTAAGGGGAATGAATATGATAAAAAATAAACAAACAGTTTGTAGATGTTAGCATTTTTTTATTTGTAATTATCAACAATCAAATAATTTATCATGAAATATTTGAGCACTAGATAAACTAGTCTTCATGAGACAAAACGAACATATTTTGGCAACTGTGTTGTATAATGTTATAATATGAATATGTCAGACATCTGAAATAGTATGTGTAATCAGGGTCCTTGTACATGTATAACTGGTGTCAGACTAGTTTCTTTAATGTTAACAGTCTTACTTTTTCGGTTAAGTTTCTGGTTTTTGATGTAGGATACACACGAAACATATATCTATTTATCTATTAACGTTGAATAAGCTAATGATGTGAACTTCGTAAAATGTGTTTTCTGTTCGAGGTTATCTGTATTTCTATTGAAAAGTGTGTTTAAATCAGGTTGTAGGTGGCACCAAACCTCACACTTACCCTACTGTCAACCCAATAAAACGGGACAGTGTAAACAAGGCAGCATTAATAGGTAGTAAAACTAAAACACAAAGATGCTCGTGTATATATAAATAAACAAAATAGCATAAAAAGCCACAAAGAAGGTACTCAATGACTTGGCAGAAGCCAAAGCAACAAGAGAATAAACCATTGAGGGCACGATACAAGTTGTTTAGCTGTTATTATGTAAATGTAAAAAAAAATCAACTAAATTAACTTGTGTGGAAATAGGTTAGTTCATTCAGTTTGGCCAACATGCAGTATGAACATGATCAGGGCAGGAAATATTGTTTCTGAGTTACTCGTCCTACGTAATATTTGAATGGTCAAATTGATAAATTAAAGAATTTATCTAAATTTCTACTTGTCCTACATCAATAAGCACTCGTCATGGCGAGCGTACGAGTGGACATTTCGTTTCTTGATGTTGAGGGCATGACAAGAAAACTCGTTTGGGCGTTGCACTATTGGCGAAGGAGTTTACTCCCTTGTTAGATGGACGCTTCTTCTGCCTTATCTGAATTGACTATAGTTGAGGCTAGCGAGCCAGCACAACAGCGTATTTCTATGGTAAATAACACAACAGCGTATTTCCATGGTTAGCTACACATCAGCGTATTTCTATGTTGTTTTTTATTTCTATTGTATACAGCACAACAGCGTATTTCTATGTTGTTTCGTATTTCTATGGTAAACAACACAACAACGTATTTCTATGGTAAACAACACAACAGAGTATTTCTATGTTGTTTCGTATTTCTATGGTAAACAACACAACAGCGTATTTCTATTGTAAACAACACAACAGCGTATTTCTGTGGTAAACAACATATACTGAAAGGAAAAAGGAACGCATAATCACAAAATTGCCGATACTGCACTATTATATACACCTAATTTCAGATAACATTCCTGATATATATCAACGTGTTTTGTAGAGGAAGGGGCTATAAATATTTACAGAAAGGACATCTCTGTCATGTAGTAGACCTTTTAATCAGAGTATACTTTGTTTCACGAAATTCATACATGTTGAAGTTTCGCTTGAAAAAGTCAAGCGATTTCAGTATTGTGTTTAATGTTTAGAGACTGCAACGTTTAAAGCCTACGCATTCTGTCGATAATAAAACTAACTCCATGTCCACCGCCGTATGCATGCCATCTTTGGGATGGTTAAAATTGTGTACTGTTGATTTTATGAATATTGAGTTCTGCTCAACCCGGGGCTAGAGGGCGTGAGCGGTAGCCAGCATAATTCACTACCGCTCATGAACAGTCTCAGTCAAACCGAGACTGCAATATTTCGTATGTGTCGTGCTCCAAAGGTCCATTATCATACTTTTTTTAACGGGATAACCATTGCCTAATGTTGCATTTTACCATTCGATTAGCAGTAGCATGTTTAACATACACTATATAGCGGAAATACCCATTATGCGTTTCGTTTTCCTTTCAGTATAATAAGGCATTTTGAATTAGGTCATCAAGACCCAGTATCAAAATATGTGATATCTACAACAATTCAAACATTGGTTGCATATACCGAGCATGAAAAACAGTTTTTTAACCTCTTAATACGTGCTTTTAGAAAATATGTTTCAGGGTTTCATCGTAAATCGTTAATATAAGTTTCGGTACTTAGCACGGAAATTTGTTTAAACAAATCACTGATTCAAAGATACAATTAAAAAAAAGTAAATAGACACAATTGTATACATAAAATATCACATGAATATAGGTCATACCATACCCATTCATACAAATTATCATAGTTTATTTCAGTTAATTAAAACTAAGAAAATTGTGTAGATTTTATTTAAACTTTGTTATAAATTAAATATCTATTTCTGAATGGTAGTGTTGTTTTTTTAATTCTCACTTTGAGCTGCTTATACCTTGTGGTGTACAGTAAGTAGTTAACCACATTGATTTTGTAAAGTTAACAATGTTCTGATTATTTAACATTACGTGGTCCTGCTTTAATGCCATTAAGCGATGGGAAAGTTTCTATTAGCAGGATTTTATAAGGGCTATTTCGACAATAAAACATGTTTAAAAACATTTTTTACGGAAAAATGGCGATTACATGTTTAAAATTACCGATTAATGTTTTAAATTTACAACATGTACGATATGCAAAGTGTTTAAGCCGAAATTAAATTTTATTTCATACCCCAGTCAATCCCGTTTTCGCTTCTTGGCGAAGGGGTTGGATGGGGTATGGAAGTTAATACTCGGAACACGTAATGAAGACAGTCAGGCTCGTCGCCTCAAATTATCGTTTTCCATTACTAAAACACCGTTGCTAAGATTCTAGTAACGTTATACTTTTCAAAGTTGTATACATATTTGGTCTGGTTGAATGTTGTTTAACGGCTCATCAACGCCGTATGGGTTATTTAGAGCCGCCCCAGAGAGAGGGGAAGGATAAATAGAAGTGAACTGAATTGGGGTTTTAAGGCGCACCAACACATGGAAGGTTATATGGTGCCTAACAGGAATGAACATGCCAGGCTTATCCTCCATGTACATCGAAGATAAAATATGGAGAATGAGCCTAGAACCTTCTCACCTGCAGAACTGCAGAGATTCTGCAAATTCTATTGTAGACACTCCATTTACGCTGGAGCCGCGTTTGTTGTTTTTCTGCCACTGCTCAGTGATTTGAGCGAGATGGCACCTGAAACAATGCAGGGTCTTAATTCAATGAGCATGAACAGAAAATGATAAAATGAAAATGATTTTATTTTTTATGGGGTGGGCGGTGTCCTACCTATCTGCCTACCCCTCCAACGGGATCTGCAGTGTCCCTATTCTTTGCCCCGTAACCAAACCGCACGGGGCGAAAGATACATAGGAATCCGGGAACCGTGGAATTCGGGAACCGTGCCCTAATCTTATTATCGAATAGATTCCTATGGTTCTTTAACGTGCTCGGAGGATAGACGGATACATAGGACCGCCCGGTTTACGTCCCCATCCGACGGACGAAGGAAAGTGTCTTGCCCAAGAACACACCGACGCAACTCAGTGGCTAAACGGAGGATCGATCGATCCCAACCGGTACCAGTGTTAGTTATTGCAATATGTAAACGTATTAAATCACATATTCAACAAACAGTATTCCTTTCTTGATCAGAGAACAAAATATAAGTTGAAGCACCTCAGGATCGAAATGTGTACGGAACAATTAAAGAGTGTGCTTCTTTTCAAAAAAGGCATAGCTCAGATATTAGGAGCGATTACAAAACGAAATGTAGTTTTTAAAGAAAGACAACTGTGTTTTATATTGAGGACATCTACATCGAAGGTATTTCCCTTAGTATACTAAGGGGCGTTTTTTTATTCCATTCTTTAAACCACCAAATGCGTAAACAACTTGAAATGTATACCGTTACTAAAAACTTAGCAACGTATACGGTGCTTGAGTACTGGAAAACAATACATCACAAACGATTTGAGAGGTCATTTGTAAACGCCTGAACGACGAGACTGTCTTTAATAATCGTGTCATTGTTACAGTTACAAGTTCAGGATAAAATGTGCTTAACTACTTACTGTACAACAAAAGGTGTAAGCAGCTCACATGAACTCTGTCAGGCTTTAGATTTAAAAACAAAACTACCATTAATAAAAAGATATTTATTTTTTTATTACAAAGATTTAACAAAGATCTACGAACGTTACTTTTTTAATTAACTGAAATAAAGTATGATAATTTGTATGAATATTCATGACCTATATTTATGTGGTAATTTATGTATATAGGTGTGTGTATTTAAAATGCATCTTTGAATCTCAGTGATTTATATGTACAACGTTTCGTGCAGAATACCAAAAATGAGATTAATGTTTTACCATGAAACCCTGAAACAAACTTTCTAAAATCACTGATAGGTTTAAAAACTGTTGTTGTTTTTTTTACTCTCAGTATACGCAATCAGAGGTTTCTTGACACCGCCATCGGTTCTTGTTGAACAATTTCTGAACTGTTGTACATATAACATAGTTTGATCATGGGCCTTGTTGATTTAATTCAAAATGCTGTATTGTATTTTTTTACCATAAAGATACTATTCATATCTCAGTATTATTACATACTAGGTACATGTAATACAATTTGCACTTTTCCGTTGTCTTTGTTATTATCATGATTATACCATATGTTTAAATGTATTACGGATATGTATACATTTATATATTTTACAAATTGTTATTTATTTAACCCGTTATATATTAACCATATGGCACATATATGTATCAACCAAATAGTGCTTAAACCAACACAAATATATCGAGCACTTTCGGCTTTTATCGCCTTCTTCAGGATACATACATCCATAAAGTTACAAAAACATACATTTCAGTAAAAGAGGTTTCAAAGCAAAAACATCAACCTGTTATTACTATCAGCGTACGCTGTATGCGCCCATGTCACTAAATGATATTACACAATTGTAGGGTGGTAACAGTGTACATGTAAGAGACAAACGTTGTGTTCCTATAAAACTTCTAATTCCAAACGAAAGAGGCGTGTTATCACACTTGCTTGAAAGATTTGTCTGGGAGTGTATATGCCGCGCTGTCAACGGGTCCGACTGCTATTATTAGAATTCGCGGAAATAAACGGCTTCTAGTTCAATGATTGCGTAAACATACACTGACATTTTAAAAGGTATAATACAATATAAAATGTATAAATTCATCATTTTAATTTATATGTTTACATTTAATTTACTGAAACTCAAGTAATCCTCTTAGCTGCAATTACGTTTTTTTCCCCAGTGTTAGCTTCTATGTCAAGTTATTCCCATCGCTTTCTAACAGTATCAATCAACTGCGTGTGGTATTTATAAATCGCTTTCTCCTCGACTTCTTTCCCCTTTTTTGCAACTGTTTCCATGCGCATGTGATACATCAGTGAGTCACGCGGTGGTACGTAATGGCGTTGCGTGGCTGCCGTGCCGTTGCGATATTTCCAGTAGTAACGAATTCCCACTGTGTCTATATAAGTCGTGTTTACTATATACTTAGATCTAACGTTCTTGTCAAATATATATTCTCGTCTTGACTGACGGAGTATTACCTCGAGATGTAGTTCTCGTGCCTTTTGTTTGCACTCAAACACGTTTTTACCCTCCGTCAGAAAACTACTTCGAAGACTGTACTCGCACACATCATGCGGAAATGACGCCACAAGCTGGTGCCATGTCTGCATATTCTTCATAGGAACGATGAATTCATCAAGATCTACATAAACAAGATGCCTAGAGACCCGATAATTCTTAAAAACGCAATCAATCGTCATCGCAATCTGACCTTTATAGTGGATGTCTGCATAACTCGGAGGCACCCATTGGATCCCTCGCGTTGATACTGGTTTAGCATTTCATCGGTTCGTCCGACCGTGCTGCAGTTATAAATATAGAACATATCTGCTCCGAGTAGTTTGTTTAACTCGATCCACTGAACGAGTTCATGCTCAATAATATAGTTGAAAAACAAGGGAGCTAAGCACACTGTAAAATTACGCAACTCTTTGGGATGGTGCATGATTTTGAAGCATATGTAGCCTGACGGGTCATTGATTGGAATAATCGATAGAAATAGCGGCTGGTTATCGTCTGGAAGAGGGCAGTACAGGAATACCGATTTATAACTGAAATAATAAATAATTTTAACATGATTGAAAAAACAAAGAAGATTTATGTACAAACATGAAATAATAAAATATTTTCAACATTGAAAATACATAGAAGATTGATGTAGAGAAGCAGTCATGTAAATCTGAAGTAATAAAATAATAACACGTTAACACGTTAAACTTTATTATCAACATTCTATTATTCTGGCGATTTGAGTGACAGTAAAAGGGACACATGGCAATCTTGAAGATTGTATGAAGCATTAAAATATGCTTCTCGATTTATTAGTCCAGCATCATTTTGACTTTAAACCTGCTTTCATAAAATTAAAAAAAATAATTTAGATTTCATTTTTTCTTCTTATTATAACAGAGGTTTAAAAATATTATAAGTACAATATAATCAACGGTTAGTAATATGCAAAACGAACGATTGATATTCTATTAAATAATATTGAAGTCAGAATATGATTATTGTTAACCTTAAAGGAGAGGATAGCGACTTTGTGTCAGGTATTTGTATATAATATTAACGTCAACTCTGCATTAAATCCCCCGATGTAACCAGCCGTTAATAGAAACAACTTATTAGAAACGTACGCTTCGTTAAAAAGGTGTGCTGACATTTAAACTCTTCTGTTTACGTAAACAGTACCTGTGCTAAAAATAAACCAATTGGGTCTAAACACTTCCTGTGTTGTGCTTAGCGTGTAGGGGATACATCGTAATTAACGCACAAATATTTATTCGGCATAGTGTGTACAGTTTAATTTTATTCAGTTTATTTGTTAGCTTACATTTCTAAGTTGTAACGCTTCCGAGTGCTTCGTCAGCTGTTTCAGTTTATGAGTTAATAAACATATTCTGCCTTTAATGACGGAACACTCGTAGAAAAAAAATGGAACGTCGTGAGTTTTTTCAAAAAACAAGATGTCCCTTTAAAATATACAAAAATGAGATATAGGTATCTATAGAAACCACAGCGTCCGAGCGCAATGGCATTGTAGGTCTACAATGTACTGCAAACAAGGACTTGAAAATACAATGAAAGAGCAAAAAACAAAACAGAAAGGGTGGTGAAGACAGGGTTACCGACTTGGAACGGTCAGTAGGCAATAAGGCCTACTGGTTAGCTTGAATTGATTTTATATGCGCAAAATCCGGCGGTAGAATTTAGAGAAAATCTACGTAGTTTGTGATAACGAAAACCGTGCTGAAGAAGTTTACTTGTAATAACTTGATTTCGATCATTGAAGTCTATAACATCATTACACGCTCGAGAAATCGAATGAGCCGGGATATATACACCCCGTACGAGGTAGCACGAGGTAAATCTCCATCCAGGTGTGGACAGTTAACGATGTTAAAATTAAAATCATCGAGAAATGCTGCTACTGTATCCGAACTGTTGGCTTTATTGAACGTGAGCTCTGGTGGATAAATGTTAGCAACCATATGAGCAAAGAACGGATTATCAATATTGAGTATGTCATCAAGATACCGAGAAGTACTTAAAACTAGCATTCAAGTAGACAATAGCATTTAAATTATAATAAATATATAGTAGAATTATTTAGGTTACACTTAGCAATGAAATATACTGAACAAAAAAAATAAACTTCCGATGATGTTGATGCTGATTGTCTAGACAGCAAAACAGGAAAATAATAATGATATTTAAGAATAATTAGATAGACTGCCAAAAATAGTCGAAACAAAGATGGTTTTGAAAACTCAGTACACAAGGGAGTTAGCCGCCTTTTTCTTCCACAAAAACAACAAGATAATAGCTAATTTTAGCCTTGTTCTTGGTCTTTGAAATGATGAAGATTTACAGGTCTTGAACCTCGGGAACACTGCTTGTTTTTGCCCTGCTGTAATTTGTTTGTTATGTTTACTGTACGAATGCTACTGTTTGTCTATTATTATCTGATGTATTATTTGTGTAATAATTCTTACCTCATTAGCTTATCTTTATTTAGCATTGTTTCATTCGATGTCGCAAATTCAAGACGTTTTCTTTCATACGTTCGTTTAAAAATGTCATTTTCTTGCAATATAATCATACTATATTGATTACGATTGTTTTTTAATTTGAATTGATTTGAATTTGAATTAAATTGTTGGAATTATAAAGATTCCATTTGTTGTTAAGACGCTTTTGCCTAATCCCACATTAATTTAACATAAGGTCATTGTGCGTGATTTTGCAGTAGATAATCTAATCACAATACCTTTAATTCGTTTAGGTGTGGTTCAGTATGTTCCCCTCCAAAGAACATAATTACAAAAGAACAGGCAAACCTTTTGTTAAATTGTGACGGGATTTTACGCCTGGAAAATAGTGGAATTTTGTAAGTCGTGCCGAGGCAAGTCAAACATGAACTACTGGCATTCACAGAAAGCAGAACCGTAGCACGTGAAGTCGTTTTCAAAATGATTAATAATACATTCACCAACTCTTCTGTATGCATAATTATATAGGTAATATAAATGTAAACATCTCCCATTCGACCTAGCACCGGCCTAAGCGGTAAAGCGATATACCGCCGTATGCATGCCATCTTCGGGATGGTTAAAATTGTGTACTATTGATTTTATGAATATTGAGTTGTGCTCAACCCGGGGCTAGAGGACGTGAGCGGTAGCTAGCATATTTCACTACCGCTCATGAACAGTCACAATCAAACCGAGACTGCATTATTTCGTATGTGTCGTGCTCGGCCATTTCCAAAGGTCCATTATCATACTCTTTTTTGTAGCACAGTGGCGTTGCTTGTGCAGTGTGGCGGCAGTAAAACGTCTCCCCGCGCTTGCAATCAGTACTGTTATTCATTCGATCTTTGGAGATCGCTGAGCCCGATACTTATATTTAGTTATCGGTGGTACATTTTCAATTTTTTTTGTTTTCTTACTTAATTTTTGATTCGGTGGTTCCACTACTCCGGCCGATAAAAGGCTCTGTATTTTGGCTGTTCCTTGTGATACGCAGGCTTCATAACCGCTGCTCCCAACTAAATTCCATTATGTTTATTTCGCTCTTCGGGGCATTGCATTTTATTAGATACTGGGACCATACGCCGTACGACATGGGGAAGCAAATAACTCCATGTCCACCGCCGTATGCATGCCATCTTCGGGATGGTTAAAATTGTGTACTATTGATTTTATGAATATTGAGTTCTGCTCAACCCGGGGCTAGAGGGCGTGAGCGGTAGCTAGCATATTTCACTACCGCTCATGAACAGTCTAAATCAAACCGAGACTGCAATATTTCGTATGTGTCGTGCTCGGCCGTTCCCAAAGGTCCATTATCATACTCTTTTCTACTTAAAAGCCACAAAGACTGAGCTAAAGGATCCCAAAGGACCAGTAAGTAATACACTACTGATTTGCAGTCGGGACGACAATGAAGGTCGATCGTTACAGACACAGTCTTTAAGATATCTCTCTTCCATAGATTTATGGCTTTTGTTGATGTTCCATGTCCGTATGAAAAACATATAAAATATTTAAATGTCAATTAGTTTCCATTAGTGGCAATCGTTAAAATTATGTTTTATAATTCGTATTTATCATCCGATTCCATGTAATTCCTTAGATATATAAGTTAAATACCTTAAACGTATAACATCATCCTGTAACATGTAAAACTTTAGTATCTCGAACTTATAACATACTCTTGTCACATAATTTTCTTCCATGCCCTAACCGCATAGGGTTGATATTTTGCCATATAAATATCTTGTGGGCGGGACTTGACGATCATTTATACTATCGCTTGTTTCAAGCCCATAAAAACATCTCGCACAATAGAAACCGGCTGAACTTATTTTGTGTCATATTCGCCATGTATGTAATGTATTTATTACATTTCTATGAGTGAAACATTGGGATTTCTTAGCAGTATTCATTTCTCAAAGAAACGAACACGCCAGATAACGGCAATAACACAATAACACAACCGTTTATTAAAACTTTATTCAGGTGTTCAGGTCATATAATTCTGCATACGGGTCGATTAAAAGTATAGGTTTATCCAAGTGTTCTTAAAATACCCGTGTCTGAATATGCGTAAACTGTATTACGAATTGGTATTTCTTAATTCAACGCTGCAGTTTTGGGATTTGGTCTGGCTGTTTAAAGCCGTTTATATTGTGTATATAAAGTTTGGATTCGTTAGTACATTTAGAAACGGTTGTACAATTTAACTGTTGGTGGCGGGATAGGGAATTTAATAATATATGTGTGCTAACTTCACGATGATAATAAATTGGAATACTGTTTGAACGGTGTGGTTATTCCATTCACCGATCCAAGGCGGTAGCCCTATTGTCAACCCGTGTGTGTTTGTGATGTCACACACCTTGCTTTATAACATATAACTTATTGTTTGTTTTAATGGCTGACTGTGTTCTGTGAAAGATACATTTTCTAGTTCGATTTTATACCTACGTTTTGTCTCGCCTTTTCGAAGAAAAAAAGAGACATTGGTGTTGCTTTTCCGGCGGCGGCGGCTGCGGCGGCGAAGCGTCAACATTCAAGTTTTACGTTTAGGTCATTTTCTCACAAACTGTATATACTAGACCTTTCAAACTGTCCTTATAGTTGTATCTTGGGTTGTACATCGCAACGTGATAAAGCAAATGTGGAAGTGACATTGACCCTCCAAGCAAATTGCAGATAACTTAATAATGTTTAGGTTCAACTTTTGCGTTTAGGGCACTTTTTCACAAACTGTACGCACTAGACCTTTAAAACTTGGCTTATAGTTGTATCTTGAGTTGTACATCGCAACGTGACAAACCAAATGTGGAAGTGACATTGACCCTCCAAGCAAAGGACAGATATCTTAATAATTGTACCTTCAACTTTTGTGTTGAGGTCAATTTCGCGCAAACTGTATGCCCTACACCTTTCAAATTGTGTTTAAAGTTGTATCTATAATTTATGTCTTGTTCACTCCGTTCAAACAAAATAAATAATATTTCTCTCACTGCACCTAAGCCACCTTATAAAAACAACAAAAACGCTAAAATTGTTCTCAATTTATCTTTGTCAAATAGTAATTTACACAAGTGTCTGCACCGACAGATGAACCCAAAGAACGGGAAAATGTCGCTAAATCAAAATATTTTGCTATAATGAAACTATAACACCGATCAATGAAATACATTTAGCCCATTTCTAATGGATCCTTAAAACTTAGTTTCACTTCTCCAACGTTCGTGACGTTTAGACATTATATCTGTATCTGGCAAAACGATATATTGCTGCCATCATTGCCCGCCCAACCTAAGATTGCGCAATGCATACTAAGATATACATGGAAACATGCGGTTTTAATGCATTCATAAATTAAAATGTTAACTTTGAAAAACCAAAACATGTACTTTGACGAACCGCGACCTAGTTGAATAATTAACTGTATTTTTGCATTAAACCTAATAACAAAATAACAGAACAAACAAATATGTATTTTGGCAAACCTTTAACATAAAACGGTCTACGAAAAAACGTCATTTATTAAAATGTGTAATAAAGTTGCAAAACACCAAACGGAATTGAATGTTGAATTGAATGTTGTTTAACGGCTCATCATCACAGTACAGGTTATTTAGAGCCGCCCCAGAGAGAGGTGAAGGATACATAGGAATCCGGAAACCTGCCCTACTCTTATTATCGAATAGATTCCTATGGTTCTTTAACGTGCTCGATTGATAGACCGATACACGGGACCGCCCGGTTTACGTCCCCATCCGACGGACGAGGCTAAGGAAAAGTGTCTTGCCCAAGAACACACCGACGGAACTTAGTAGCACCACGGAGGATTGAACCCGGAGCCTCCGGTTACAAATCCGCCGCGCTACCGACTGCGCCACGCCAGCCCTCTCACCAAACGGTCAACAAATCATAAAAACAAAAGCCCAGGCAGAGCGATGTATCTGTATCCACTAGCCAACGTATTATGACGGCCCGTCGGCCATAAAACGTATTATGACGGCCCGTCGGCCATAAAACGTATTATGACGGCCCGTCGGCCATAAAACGTATTATGACGGCCAGTCTGCCTTTGCAGTATACTGGCGTAATTCGTAAGCCAAATTTACCCAAACAGCCGGTCAAAAAACAGCAAAAACATGAAACCAGCCATAATCATAGCTTCCTGTCTGCATCAAATAGCCAATTTATTATGACGGCCCGTCGGCCTACGATGCATACTTTCGTAATTCGTACTTCAAGTTTTCCCAGTCCAAAATAAAAATCACAAACCCAACCCCGCAACCAGAGCGTTGCGCATAGCTGTATCCACTAGCCAACTTATTATGACGGCTCGTCGGCCATAAAACATATTATGACGGCCCGTCGGCCTACGATGCATACTGACGTAATTCGTACTGCAAGTTTCCCCAAACAGCCGGTCGAAAAAAAAATCACAAAACCCAACCAGACCGTTGCACATAGTTGTACCCACTCTACAACGTATTATGACGGCCCGTCGGCCATAACACGTAGTCGGCCTACTGGAGTTACCTTGTACTGCAAGTATTCCCAAACACTATCACTTAAAAAAGTGAAAATTGGTTCTTTCTTTGTGAACTCTACCAATGCTTGAATACATGTTGCTGACGATGGACAGTCTGTTCTCCAATGCGCAAAGGATTGCACAACGAGACACCACGAACAAGTGTTGGCCCCATACTTTTCTTGTTCGTCGTAACAAGCAGTTTATATCGTCCGTCTAACAATTAGAAAAACATTCGTGCTTGTAACAATTTTAAGCATTTTCTATTTATATTCAACTTCAAATATATACACCATATTGTTATTTGCATGGCTTTTCGACCGGGACAGACCCCTTATATCATCTGTCTAGAAATTATTAAATCAGCAACGCCTATAGCAATGTTCTATATATGCACATTAATTTCGGTTGAACATGTTATTTCTATACGGCACTTATAATCATAGTTTTAATCAGATTCTATTTATATTCAACTTAGTTCAAATTCAGCATCTCGTACTTCAAATACATACAACAAATCAATATGGCTGTCAGCCAACACGGACACATTGTATTATCTGTCCAGCAATCACGATAGCCCACCTTGCATTGAATCGTTGTCCTTACCATTCTCGGATTTCCATTACCGTTTTTTAAAAACAAACGGCCAACAAACGGTCACATACGCCATAGCAAGCTGCTTGAAAACCCGCTCTTGATATAAAACTTTGCATTCTTAATTTAGATGTGTAAATCATTTGAGTCGAATTTATAGTATAACAGTGGAAGTTTATAACCAACTGCCCGTGTTCACCATTAGGTAACATTACCCAAATAGACAATCTAGTATGCGACTTCCCTAATACAACTCGACAATCTTCATAGGTTGTCTAATATGTATATACACCACCATACAAGAAGTACAATCTGTGCAGCACGGACATTGTTAGTCAAGAAGCATACAATACTTATATGACATAGTTAGCAATCGTCCTAATTGAGTCATACCATAAATGTCCCATACAAGATGTATAAACATGCAGGACGGAAATCTCTAGGCATGAAGCATACTACCGATTTATACCAACATGTCAAAACAGATAATTTTATACTGTGTATAATCTCAATCGGTGTAATACTTATCTTTCAGCAACCCAATTCTACATCTTTTCCACACTATTCGATGCCAACAACACCAGAACTCCGATTCATCATATCACACATTTCTGAAATGATCAAATGTCTATTATCAAGCGATCAAATATACAATACCCTGTTACAATCATGAAAGCAGAATAATTTCCACAAAATAGAATATATATCACTCGTTCTCTTTTTTTCGCATTATTTCGTTATACTATTGTCAGGTTGATGCTTATAAAAGCAGCCACATGTAACCTGTATAGTACATAATGTCGAACATTTGTTCTATTGCAATTTTTAACACAAAACCACTCGCAACACAATGTAAAACATAAAATACGTGAAATGCAGAACTACATCTGGGTCCCCTGACAACACTGAAGTTGTATGAGGGCTCATTCTGATGAATTTGACATAAACGTGTTTGTAAACCTTAGGTTGTATATATTAGCCTAATGAATAGGAGTTCATTTTTAAAACACGGCAAATAATAACACACATATATATTCAACACAAACAACCGCATCTGGGTAATCAAGTGATTTATATAACACATACACACACTCAATCGTACAGAGAGATGTATAATTTCTGACGGCAATACTGAACGTGTTGCGCATAGCAGCATTTAAGAAAAGGTCGTTAAAACCATAGACAATTGAATGTCCGCATTGTCCAAATTTTTTTTTTCACTAGAATTATTACACAATTCACAATAGCTTACATGTTACATGTTTGAGCAACAGTAAATGTTTACTCGTGTACTGAAAAATAAATACGTTCAGATAGCAATACTTATCTTTTACTTATTGTGTTCCACGTGCGTTATCATGTAAGCACGTTTTTCTCTCCACATTCACATACCAACACTGAAACGCTCGCTGCTTTCACTACCCCGCTGCACCAATATCTTCATACTATTCTATATGAACTTATACCACTGTATGCTGATACAATATAAATCATCTTTCTGACTCGCTAACTTAGAAAATATTTCATCTAATTTGTTGTCAATGCCCGCCATTATGAAAAAACGCCCACATTTAACTGAACGCTTAGACGTGTTAACCCACCGTCGTCCAGAACTTGAATGACCAGAATTATTCAAACACCACGTGATACATCACGTGAACTGACCGTTACATCTGCGTATGTATGAAATACAAGCAGACGATGCGTTTATATAACTTTGCTTACAAAATGAGAGAACATAATTTATGCCTTTTTCACTCCGTTCAAACGAAATAAATAATGTGAAGTATGAACACAGATTTAACTAATAACAGCAGTAAAATGTATTCAATAACAGCATGTTATAAATATGTTAACTCATTGTTTGTTTATTGTTGTTATTATTTGATTTCACTAAACTCAAACTTGTCTCGCATAACCACCCATGTGAATGTTCAAAATTGGTCCCTTAAAGCATGTGCCCACCAATACATATACTTTAGTTTAATTTAAGATATATCGAAACATACATGGAATGTTGTACCAAAGATATGACTATACGATAATGTCATAATGTGTGGTTCAGTATCTTTACATGACAAGTATATGTCTATGAAGATTATATTGCTGTTTATGTTTAGTATGTTGATGCATGGATACATGTAGCTGCAACTCCAAGTGCGAATCTTTAAAATAGGATTAATCATTAATTATTCTTTTGTTCAACTTGTTTTTCTATAACGTGTGCTCTTAAATATTTTAAGTAAACACATGTTTTAGTGCCACAGGCTAGCATATCACCAATTCACATTTCGAAATACAATAATAGGTAATATAAGTATAACAAAAATGATCGTGTAAATATGAATGTAAAAACGAAAGCCCAGAACGCCACAATGCAAGTACTCGGTATTTTGACAGAAGCCTGAGCAACCGAGAATAAACTAGACATAATCATAGGATCCACATTTGGTCGGGTCATAGCACTATCAAAGAGGCATTTCTTGTGGTGAACTGTAAAAGGATC